>JAMKCH010018056.1:0-21392 GCA_023653785.1 Ophioderma brevispina
AACCAAAAATTTTTTGAATAAATAACCTATCGAATGAAAACTATAATTGAAATTGCATTATTGTAAACCCGTGGCGTCATATTCCAAGCAGTTATCAAGAAGACGTACGCTTCAATCTGGACAACCTGTCACCTTACAACTGCAAATGTGTCTAATAATCAGACCAAACTAGTCTAACCACCAACAGCTACAACAGCACCACTGTAGAATTCTCTTACCACCACAGATTTTTGTTCCAAGTGACCTCTGCATCTGAAACACCCCTACCAGCTTTACTGGGGTTCAGCTCAGTCACTGGAGATTTTCCCGGAGTCGCCTGAAGCAACTCACACTCCACATCCGCTAGCTAACCACACAGACCTTCTTTTTACGTGCACCAGTCTTTTGTTCCTCACACTTTGTTGATCTCCTGTTCCTGGTACCAACACCATTTTGCACTCAACAACATCCTCTACTACTGGAGTGATGTAATGCTTGGAAGATCGATCAGATAGATTCAGTCCCCATCAACCTAAAAAAAACTGGCAAGTCGCCTGAATATGAAGCCACGGAATTCATTCATATTTGACATCAATTCAACATCTAAACAACTTGCAGGAAACGTCTGCTTCAATCAACATCCAATTCCACGCCAACCCTTTCGGTTAACAAATGGTCAAGCGACCGATAAGGTTCTGAAAAAAGCCATCCAACCAACCCTCCACATGAGCCCACTGGCAACCCACAATTTACCAGCCTCCCCCGACCTAACCAGTCCCCAAATACCAGAAAAAAACCCGAACCTAGAAGCAGAAAACCGCGAAATTCTAGTTTAATAAAAACCTTCACAAAGACGAGAACATCAAAAAAGTACCGGTATCTGTTTTGTCATTAAACACATTTGTGTCTGGCTAAAAGATGGTAGGCAAATAAGCCATGTTAGCCCAGGAATTTAATGTCACTAAAGCATTTATTTTATTTTCTTGTACAAGAAATGTGACTATTCTCTTCAAACACATGTGCCACGTAATTACAATTTATATATTCAGCACATGCTATTTGATCACAAAAACTGACAGGTATAGATAGATAACACAAATGAACATAAGTTGTGCTTACGTAATTATTTAGAATGCTACTGTCTAGGCTTTCATCATTGATGTTTATTGCTATTTACCATTTAATAACTAAAAATCTAATATTGGGTGCATTTTGTTGTTCCTCAGTGTTCATATTTCTGGTATGTCATGAATACAGCAGTACATTCATTTGTTTGAATCGCTCATTCCCGACAGCTGAACGGACAATGAAGGTAACTTTGTAAATCCCCTTGGAATGGATGAAAAACAGATGGCTTTAATAACCGTCATATCTCTGGCTTGGGTGAGCGGATTGTCATGGGATTTGCACAATTTAGACACAAGAATATAATCAATATCCTCCATGAAAATGAAATTGAGAGCTTCCGCAGTTTATTAGAATCGAGTTTTTTATCTGCTTGCATGCACCACTTTTTTTGGGACACGCCGTTATTGATCTTGACACTATTTACTCTATTTTCCATTAAAGCTTTCCAACTATGCAAGATCCCTTGACATGTTTCTGTACATTCTCAAATGTGGTATTACCCTAAAAAAATGATATGCTGTGCTGCTGACACTGTGGCAATGATTGTCGTCTACAGTCATGACGTGCTAGATGATGTACTCTTTTGTAGAAATTGGTGAAAGCCCATTAACAATCCTTCTACACAAACCAGAGCTATGAACGATTAAAGACATCTGTCTAATCTGGTGGCAAGGGCACAAAATATCGCACTTAAGTTGATCTAGGCTTTATGCTGGGTTCCTTGTAGAATGAAAACTAAGGATTTTCTCTCAGTTTGATGATGTCAGATTTATTGGCAGAGTTTGTTCAACAGACTCAGCTTCTTCATAGAAGTTGGAATCGGTTTAGTGCAATTATTGGCTCGTGGCAAGTACATGAGAGTGTTTGAAACAAGTGCAGCATGGACAAACAAAACAACATACCCCCCGATTATGGCACCCTTTTATGGGAATCAATGTACAGATATTCATTTTTTGGCAGATGTCTTTGGTTGAACGTGCCAGGTATTAACTCTTCTCCTTAGAGAAAAACGCTTTGTCCTTAAATGAAGTACCTGAAGAGGCATTCAGTTCTTGTTGCATGGCCACATCTGAACGATGCCATCTACTGAGATGCACCATCTGATTATAATTATACAGTTTCCTCATGGTGCCTGAAAGTGTTGGTGTGGATTTTTCACCATACAGATATTTAGCCACTGATTAGAGTCTTTCTTCCCACGTGCATGGTTGGCCAGATGCAGCGCGCATCTTGAATTCCTTTTCCTTGGGGTTTCTGCGTATTTGTGATAAAACAGAAACTCCTCGTTCCTGAGTAAGTAGACAGTTGAACTGGATCCAGGAAGTCTGGATGTTTATATCTTCTCTAGAAAGTCAAATGCACAGCAACAGAGGAAACTGGAACAGGGCAGGCTAGCTTTAACTTTCACCTTGTGGTTATGATATTTGATGTGGTCGGAATAGCATTATTTGCAAGATGAAATAGTTCTGAATCTTGTAAGTTCTGTAATTTTTCAATGTAGCTTCATTTTTACTGTTATTTTCTGGTTGTCTCTTAGGAATTTTCTTGTTGTCTTGCAGCAAAATTCCTTTCAGTTTGAGCATATGGCATGGGTAAAAAATAAGATGAAGATGCAAGTTGTCTGGATGAGGGAAGGAACTGCAGGGTTTGTATGGACTTATATTGCCAACCCCAAATTGTCATACCGCCATCGCAGGTGACTGAATGTATCCGAAGACCAGCTTTTGTGAGCCTGGTGATGGCAGCTCTGACAAACTTTACTTGAATCTCTCCAGGTAGGTGGCGTGTGAAGAAGTATGCAATGGGATACTTCCATGAGCCATCAACCCAACAACCATAAACACTAAGGGCTTTGATGGCTAGATCCTTTCCATTCTCTTCTGCTAACTCTCCAAGAGTAATGTGTCCAGAATACCCTTGATTTTGTTTCTTTAGAATGGTCTTCTTTTGACATGGTGTCAAACACAAGGGTGCAATGTTGCTATCCACAGGTCATCTTTCACTCTCTCTCTCTTCTAGCTGATTCAGAACTTGGAGTAAATAACAGTCGACGGAGAAGTTCCACTCTGAAATAGAGGGTGGATGTGGCAAGTAAAATACGCCTCTGAGGAACTCATGCTCCTGGCGAATAGAAGTGTAATGTGACAGCAAATTGCTTAATGGTGTCCGAGTATCGTACTTGTCCTTTTTCCCTTTCTGCACTCAATTCATTTTGGAATAATTCTAGAAACAAGTGACCAACTTGGTGTTAATTATGTTATACCTCTTGAATTAACATGTTTTCATCTAAGTGGTCACCAAGATTTGTCATCTTCTGTTGCTCATAAATTTGAATTTGTCCATGCCTGTAAAATGACATACTCAGGTGATTTGTCTGTGCACTTATACACAAATTTCTCAACATCTGCTATGCACTTTTTTCATATTTCTTTTCCCTCTGAAAAAGAGGTTTCCATTGATTCTCATACTAACAGAGTTTGAGAAAATCAAAATTTCAAATCACTTGAAAGTGTGGGTTTAGTAGATGTACTTTGTTAAGGCTTATAAGAATTGTGGTGTACTGACCGACGATGAATTGTTCAGTTTTCCCTGCAATTATTCAACACTCTAGAGTAGGTGTGAGAAAAGATAGGTTTAGGAACCTAAATGGGTCTTCAACTGTGGGTTTTAGTTAGAGTACTTTGTGTGAGGTGTAAAAGAATTTGTGGTGTACTGGCCAAAGATGATATTTTTGCATGGTTCCATGCATTATTTGTGCTACTGGGAGTAGGGTTTTGGTATTTTCTCTTTGATTGGTCACAGTTGGTTGCGACTGGGATGGAATGTTTCTTCAACAGGGAGAGAATGAAAAATTTATTTGATTTAGGGACATGTTTCCAGCATAGGTAACATGTGGACTGGCAGATTTCATATTTCCACATGTGTGTAAAGGATTCATTAATGCGCATTTAGAGGTCGTCTGCAGTAGCTTGTGTCATTTCTTTCACAAGTTCTGTAGGGGATTTAGCAGATTACATACTGCTGCCTTGTTTTTTTTTAGTCTATTAAGTCTTTTTTAAGACTTAATCAAACTTAAAAGTTTACTGTAAGTCTTATTAAGGTCGCAAAATGAAAATGTATTTGATTGAGGATAATTGACCTGTAAAACCAGTATTCTGAAATAACGCCCCTACAAATTCGTACTCTAGGAAATTTTGTCTTGACATGGTGTTATATCAATCTTCGAACCATCACTTTCCTTCTGTATTACAACAAATCACAAACAAATCTTACTCCTTTTGCCCACCTTCCGTAATCTTTCTCCTCCACCATCTTGAAGAATTGTTATTCCATAAACTTTGTTTAGAAAAAATCATTTTAATATCTTGGGGTTCCATTTAAAAATTGGCCCCATGAGAGTAAATCTTCTTTCCAACATGGATTTGATGTGTTTGTACAGCAATGTTTAAATTGTTGCACCCAGGTGTAAACAATCTTTATTTTAGTTGAAGTACAGTGGTTCATTGAACAAAGCATTGTTGGTTTTTTAGGAATAATTGATTCAAATCTCCGTATCCATGTTTATGTGAGAGGATAAAGAATTCTTTTATGTCAATCATTTTAGCACTCAAATGTCTTTGTCATTCATCAGTTGGGTCCTTTTATTTTAATCATTCTTTTCCAAACAAATTTATTGTAATTTTTAATAAATCATTTAAAGGGGGATGGACTTCTAACAATAATGATAAATTTGGATGATAAATATTTCACTAGAGTTATTCTGCCACAATACAGAAATCTTTTTGACAAATGGTTGACATACTTTTTCTAAAGTATCTATTGTCTTCAATACCCAATTTTTGTGTGGTGTTTTGATTACTAATAAGGGCTCTATATTTATGTCAGGTCCAATACTCTTACTTTATTTTCAATCTGGATATTCAACAGAATTAAGCGATGATCAGAGTCTCTAGATGAAGGTAGTATTGTCGCATATTGAGATACTTTTTTTTTTATTCTTTAGTTCTCTACTTTTATTCCTTAACACTAAAGGGCATTTCGTGATTCAGCACCTCGTTTTATTCATTAATCACTAGAATCCTTGAGAAAAGCTTATTCCCAAATTTGAGCCAATCCTGATCTTGCGGTTTTGTGTTTATGAGCAATTGTTCATTTCCCACGGATCCATAGGCTATAGTGCTGTAATTGTCCGTTTTACGAAAGGAAAATACAAAATTGCGATTTCTACAGATGCGGACCGAATTTGTACGTAAGACTGGGCACACGTGGATTACTACGGCTAACGGTCAGATGAATAAAAATCTCAACATCTTTTAGGTAAGTCAGGGGGACGAGGCGGTGGATTACAAAATGCCTCTTTTAAAAGTATTAAAGTCTGTTGCACTCCTTTAAGTGTATGGGGGAGGGGTCCATGGGACCCCCTGAAAACCACTTTGCCATTGGATTTTTTATCAAAACTATGGTCATTGATGGTACATCAACATGACCACAAACATGGAAAAACAAATTAAAAACGTTTGTTCCCGATTTCAAAATGATGGTCCAAAAACAGATTTTTTGGATCCCCACAAAATTCTCCTGCCAAAAAATGGAAAAACCATTACCCAAAGAACTTTTTCCAGAAACTATGGCTCATAATAGGAAAAAATATATATTTACATTGCTGCTATAAAAAATTTCCACCAAAATATGCCCACAACTGAAATTAGGCAATAAATTAAAAATTGTGAGGGCAAAATAATTAAACGTTAACAACATCCATGGCGTACGGAAAACAATGTTGGGTCCACATGGACCCCTTATACCTTAATATCACTTCTTTTTTTGTAAGAATAGACAGTATTTCTGCAAAAAATGTATGGTGAGAGGGCATCACCTTGATGACATCCTTGTTCAATAGAGAAATTAGGGGTTAGGTTGCTAGTAGAGTACCTATCATATGAAAAAAAATTATATACTTTTTCAGCAATTTCCGATGTTGAACAGCTCAAGTACTTTGAAAATAAACTAATGGACACAAAATCGAAAGTTTTTTTTCAAACTTTATAATTCAATTATCATAGAATTATCTTGCAAAATCTGCTATTCTTGCACCGATAGTTGGGGGAATACCTTTTAAATTCTTTCAGTTATAGATGTGGATACCTTGGGGGTTTTTAATGATGTTGTGGGACGAAAGGGGTCTCCAATTGTTTCAAACTCGTGGAAGTGTTTCAGTAAGGGCCTTTTATGATGTCAATTTTTCATGCTATTATGTCCCTTTAATAAGCTCAGTATACTGGAAAGTTTTTCTCTTAAGGAAGCCAGTATACTGGAAAGTTTTTCTCTTAAAGGAAATTTAAAAACAAACGTCATTTTTATGATCACGAACCTCTACAGGTTCATGGAAATATTTTTGTATGCAAATCATTCATTGTTTTCAACATATGAAATCTATTAAACAAATTTTGCATAGGTTTCTTGTTGTTAATAAATTGTCTTTTTAAAAATTTTGCAAATAAATTCTTGTTTTTAATTTTGAAAATTTCTTTTTAACATAATACACTTCGTTCCTATGTATCAAAAGTCCAATAACAACTTATTCAGTGTTAACTTGTAAGAAATATTCCAATTTGAGCACCATTGACATAAAAAAGTTCTTATAAATGCTCAAGGGATTAGTAGTAAACACACAATAATAAAAAACCAAAAGAAAAAACATTACAACATTTGCAATAATAAATATTTTTTTAAAAAAGAAGCAAAAAAAAAAAAAAGGGGAAAAATGGAGTTTACTGAAACCACTCTAAAGTAAAAAGATATAACAAATTGACAAGTTTATTTTATGAGGATATCTCAGACTGGCATCAACTACCACATCAATAACCAGAATTTTTAACTGATTCGATTACAAAAAAATTGGAGCCACTCCAATATTGCTATAGTCATTTCCTACCTACGTGCAGTGATGTCACAACCTTGACGCCGCTTACGCATGTGTCAAGGTTATGCCGTCTTTGTGCGCGTGTGTACAAACGCTGCGTTTAAGCCAGCGCGCGTGGGGTGTACTGATGAGACCTTCAAATCTCGCGCTGACGTCATGCACGGAGGGAAGAAATGAATTATAGCCACTAATTTCAAGTCCGAAGACGAACCTGCTGAATCTCACTCACATGATCTGGATTATGGTTCAATAAAATTACAGATTACAAAAAATATGTCATAAGAAAAACTACTAAAAATAAAACAAACAAAATCGTACCATGATTGAATCACTGGATTCAATGCTCACAGGTCCAATATTCATGGGTCAATACTCATTGGTCCAATACACATTTGGTCTAATATTCATCTAGACTAATATCATCTGGTAAATACCCATCTTTATATATTTATTAGTTAATAATAGGTATAGGTAGAGGGCTTCCCCTTTCGGATTAGTGGCCATTTTGCCGGAATGGCAAAGTCCATTCCAAATTTCTGGAGACTTCTAAATCTAAAGAAGGACATGCATGTTGGATATCAATGTATGGGTCACACTTTGAATAGCAGAAGTACTTTGAGGTAGGGTTTAAATTGATCTGAATGACGAATACTACGTGAAGTAACAATTTTTGGTATAGGTTATGCCATGAGTGAGGTGAAAAGGAATCTAGACGTATAGGTATTAGCCCAGATGGGTATTAGATCAGATGGGTATTAGACCATAAGGGGTACTTGCAAATGATGGAATAGACAAGATACATATTAGGACTAAGTGGGTGATTGGTTTTAGGGTATCAAGACAAAACAAGGAACATTTAAGAGAAACAGGGGATCATGATAATGTCTTATAGTTGTTACCTTTTGGGGCCCAAGTTTCGGTTTATTTTGTCAAGCTTCACTGAGATCTTGTGTTAGAGTTGGAATAAGCTGTTGAGTTGGTTTAGGAACAGTTGTATTTCTTCTGTTGTCTTCAGTTTCACATATTGTTGTGATGGCTGCATTTGGACAAATGCTATGTTGTCTGGAAGTCTTGGCAAATTGTTGGTTTGCTTGCTATCAATTACTTGGCAGGTGTGCAGGCCAGGGAGCAGGTGCCAAGGGGTGGCAAGGGGGGGCAGCCACCACCTGAGAGTTTTAACATTCAGCCAAAAAAAACGGTTTTTTTAAGCAATAAATCGCTTAACATTGGTTGTCTGATGTCTATGAGTATCGTTTTGTAATGTTTACCCCTCCTATGATTTTACCCTGGCGCCACTAATGGGGCAGGCTGCAGTATGGGACCATGACGTAACTTTGGACAGGGAGGATTCACTGCCAACATTCTCCCCAAACGTGTATGTAATAATTGGTTGGTGATTAGTTTTCAGCACTTGTAAAATAGTAACAACATGAAGCTTCCATAGCATGTAGTATGCAGTGATTAACAGCAGTGTGAGGCAGCATGCGTATTCCAGTTCGTGACCATAGAATGAATGTAAAAAGCAACTTTCTATAGAAAAATAGTAGGGTTGAGGGATGATGACATGGCATGGTTTTCAGTTCTTGCAGCTTCCTAAAGTTTTTACTTAGTTCAAGGATCCGGACTGCTATAATAATTGATAAAAGCGGCCATTTTGGTGCTATGGTACATCATTTGTAGCAAGCCCCTCATAATCAGGTCACTAAAGTTATCCATGTACACGTACACGCTGAGTGCATATGATAAATAGTATAAAAAGCTTCGAGAGAAAATTTCACAGCTACTAACCATTGTAGCTATAATAAAACAACACTGTGGGCACATGAAATGACAGTAATGATCAGCAACAATTTACATGCTTACAGTCATGTTCATTCAAGGAGAGGCGTCAACATTGCAATATAACTGATGGCATGGATGGCCCTATGCATGTTAAATGCATCCCAAAAACTACTGCTGTTATTCCTTGAGTCAGTAGGAATAGCATGGTCCACATGCAGCTGAGTGCAGGAATTTAGAAGGACTGTCCAGCTTTCATTGTTCTTTGCACTGCAAGGTATCAGGTAGAACACCAGATCCCCCGTGACTAGAATTAACAGCAATTAGATGCAGATTTCAAATTTTGGCATCTGTGTTCTGTCATAGCAATAACTTCAATCGAATTTGTTGTGCTGAGCATTATGTACATGGCAGTGTGCACAGGTACGGGAACCGTTATGGACGAGAGTTTGAAGGGTGGCGGGTTTCATTTCAAATACAGGGATGGCCGTTGTGTGACTAGTGTGGGCAAGAGTGGGCATTTAAACACTGAATATAACTAGAACTTGATGACATGATTATCAATAAGATTAAAAATAATTCTGTATTGAACTTTTTTTTTTTATTGATAAGTGTGTAATTCACCTTTAGATTTTTTGCAACAAGCTTTATACATCATTGATAGTATTAAATGTTAATAATTGTAGTATCAATTACAGGGCCATTCCCAGAATTCTATGGGGTGAGTATGTGTGTTGAGGGGGGGACAACATACACCTATTTACAGAATTCGTGTTGTCAAAAATTGAATTAATATTAGTAATACGTTATAAACAAATAATAAAATTTTTTATGTAAATTAAAATTAATCATAGAGTTTTTTTTTACTTTTTTTATTTTTTGAAATTTGAACAATTTGTATAATGATATTGACCCCTTCCCCACCCCAAAATTGTAAATGTGTGGGTCGACAACGCGTGCTGATCAGAGTTCTGTTGGCCAACACCCCCTCACCCCCTTCAAGTGATCTGGGCACCGCTTCTGATTATTATTATATTTTGAAACGGCCAGCCTATGGTATCTATGGTTATGTATTATTAAAGCAAATATGAATGCTTTTCCTGCTAATATAGACCTAATACTTGCCAAATATGATTGGCGTTGGATGAAATAACACGTGTTATTAACATTTGTATATGGCAATAACAAATGAATATCAGTAAAATGTTTAATAAAACAAATATCCGTATTTGATAAACCTTGTTTATTTTTAGTGGTGTGATGCTGTAAAAAATTGTGCCAGGTGAAGTTGCAAAAAAAAAATAAGAGATACTAAATCTAGTATGACATATTATGTGGATAATTTACTAGTAAGATTATCTGTCTATATCTTATGATTTCATCATAAATGATCACTTTCAATTTCAATCAGAATATAAAAGATTTCCAACTTCACTTGAAGTGTGTATAAATATTTTCCAAAATGTCCATTTTCTCATTGTACAAATAACTCATTTATTATTGTACTGTATTTTTTTTATTTTTTTTAATAATAGTAATAAATAGCAATTGTAATATAAAAAAAATAAAATAATTTTGTCAGCGCATTGTAAAAATAAATTAAGTAGGCCTATGGCATGAGGACATTAAGTGAAAATTTAGCAAATCTGGTCAAATTTATCAGTGTTTTTTTAATTTTTTAGGTTTTTTCTTTTTTTAAATCATTCATACATGCAGTGCGCAAATATCTCCACTGAAACAAATCATGCAAATATGAAATGAAAATTTGAACATATTTAGGTGAAAATACCAAGTTAAATTTGATTAGGCCTATAGATGACAGACATCACAAAAAGCTTTAAAAATATTCTAGTGCATTTGACATAGATGTGACACCATGAATATGATAATGTGAAAAAAAATTAGATGTAGATTTGACCCCACCAATTTGATATCATAATGATAGATTTAACCACACATATATGTGAAAAACTACTAAGCCCAGCGTATGATACTTTTGATACAAATTGGTACAAACACTTTCTTATAGGGAATAAGGGAGAATACTTCATTCTTAAAATGTCTATGGACTCCAGACTATCTCTATACCACTCCATTGAAAAGGCATCAGTTTTTTATCTTTATTGTCTCTAATCAAAGAAGTACATACAAACTCTGGTTTGGTGGGGTGAATGGATTATGAGACCCTCTGGAATAACCTTATACTATCATTCCGACTCTCAGCCAATTCAAAGCGGTGATTGTATCACATGACATATGATTAGTTCAACAGTTTCTGTATATAAGGTAGTGCTTATAATTTTCATTGTGGACAAAATAGGGAAACAAATTGATTATTTTTTTGGCATTTTTTTTCAAAAGGGACTTCCGCCAATCCCCCCCCCAAACTAAAAGGGGAGAGCAAAGTTGGCAAAAGTGGATCTTTTTACCAAAAATTTTTTTAAACTTGTCTTCACGAAAGAAAAAAAACACAAAGAAACTATTTGGGCTTGCCTCACTCGCAAAAAAAAAGTCTCTTTTTTTTTGCCTTTTGAGCCCTTTTAGTTTGGGTGACTTTTTTTAAATTTAGGCGGCTTCCATCCAACCCCCAGTACAGTACTGTTTTTACTATTACTGCATTTGAAATATTAATAACTTTGAAATAATCTACATGGAAATTGCACATTACTGCGTGACATTGTATTGAGACCATGATCAGCTATTACTATAATGCTAGCACAGGGGCTATACTGATTGGGGGAATTACTGGCTAAGCGGGCCTACTGCTAATGCAGTTAAATTTTACTGCTAGTTTGATTTTCCTACTGCTTAGCATCACTAACTGCTAGTGGAGTCAAACTTATGCTAGTTTGATTTTTCCTATGCTGCTTAAAAATATTGTGAGCATACTTACTGCTAATGAGCTGCCCTAAATACTGGCTTAGAATAAGGCAGTTATGGGTAATGATAATGCTTATGGGAGGCTATTTAAGCCTTATATTGTTCTACTGCTAAGAATACTGCTAAGAAACTGCTTAATAAGGCTTCCACATGGGTAAGGGTGGGTTGTTACCGTTGAATAAGCACAACCAAAACTTTTTCCTGTTGTTGGTTCCCCGCCAACTTTAGTTGACAAAGGGGGACTATAGAAAGGCTCTTTGCGTCGTGTGTGCGTGTGTGCGTTCCCAAAGCAGATATTGGATCTAAGCAAGTGTGGGTGGTCCATCTTCGCAACATAGCATGCAATCTCAAAGTCGGCGTTGGCTGGGATGTAAAGTGGGTCATGTGGACATAGGTCCAAAGGTCAAAATATGGTCAAAAAATAGGGTCAAATTTGGTCCAAAATAGGATATATTGTTATTACGCCTTGTAAACATGAGATCTTTTGATCTAAGCAAGTTGGGTGTCCATTTTGCACCATAGATGTCACCCAAGTAGTCGGGGGATGAGTTCGGAGATGGGTCTGTGGGCATGGGTTGTCAAAGGTCCAATCTGGTCAAAAATAGGGTCAATTTGGTCAAAAAATGAGGAAGGATAAGCCTTGTAAACATGATATCTTCGATCTAAGCAAGTATGGGTGTGCCCATCTTCGCACCAGAGTTGTCACCCAAGTAGACGGTGGATGAGATCGGGGAGGTGGGGCATGTGGCAGGGGGTCAAAGGTCAACTGCGGTCAAAAATGGGATGAAATTGCTTATAGCCCTTGTCAATGATGGTAGGATGATGAAAACTGGGGGGTTTGTGGTCAACAGTCAGTGCGAAAAATTTTGAAGGTCATTCAAGGTCATGGGGGTTCATTCAAGGTCAAATGGAATTAATGATTGTATAGGCCTTGGTCAATTGTGGGTAGGATGATGAAACTTGGTGGGTGTGGTCAACATCAGTGCCGAAAAATTTAAAGGTAACTTCAAGGTCATGTCGGTCTCATTCAAGGTCAAACCACTAAGAGGGTGGTAGGATGATTGAAAGTTGGTGGGTGTTGTCAGCATTCAGTGCCAAAAAATTTGAAGGTCATGCGGGGGGTTCATCCAAGGTCAAATCCCTAAGTATGTGGTCGATTATGAAACTTGGGGTGTGGTCAACATTCAGTGCCAAAAAATTTTGATGGTCATTTCAAGGTAGAGTAGGGTCCATCTAAGTCAAATAATACAAATCGTTGTTATCAAATGTAGTCAAATTTGATACCGTAAAATTGCAATGCTATGGCAGCAGTCTCAGTGGTTTGAGAAACCCAATTTATGCCATAACAATTATCCCTTGATCATAAAATTATATTTACCTACATTACTATCGCGACAGGCGGGGGACCTTTGTTGGTTCGAGAACGGCCTTGTTAAAAACATTGTTGCCAGATGTTTCACACTTGATATTACAGTTAAAAATAACATGGGATGAGGGAAGTGCGGTTTTAAAATGGGTTGGTGGTTAATTAAGGAGACAGATTTTTTTATGACATTGGTTGATTGGCTTAGAGTTTCTTCAAACAATTTTGATCATTTATTTTTGTGGCAGGTCACTTTAACTTGGTTACCTGTTACATTTGTCACCAACTTAGATAGGCAGGTTTCTTGCCTATTCCATTCAATGAGCAAGTTGTATCACATCCTGTCAGGGCATGCAGCAGCAGAGACCACCAAACTGTCAGGCAAAGTGGTTACATATCAGATTTGCTACTGGAATGTCGCGCGCCTTTGCCGGAAGTCCAGCTGTATATACACATGGCCAGTTAATTGTCCTCTGCTTAAATAGTAGACTAGTAAGACGAACACATCAGTCCATTTCAGTACAAGGAATTATGCTCATATCATGGCGTTTGACAGGACTGCAAGCATGCAAGATCATTCGAGTGTCGGCTTCTTCCTGGGTACTATAATGACCTTCAAGAGCGGACTAGCAGAAGGGGGTAATCGGCCCTCACATTAATTAACAAGATTCCAATCATGAATCCCTCCTGCCAAGCTGAGGATTCCCAAGTGGAATGGTATGCAGCTGCATGCCCTAAGATTTAACAGGAGATATAATTTGCAAGACTTACCTTAATTGCCTACTCCTTTAAGCCACCGTGCGGTAGTAGTTTGCGGTAGTTTGGAACTAGTCTACTCCACTAGATCTCTGAAGAAGAACCACGCCGCTCTCGAGCTGTTGTCTTAATTGACGACCCATTTATAATGGCGATCCAAGACAATTGTCATGCTGTTTAACTCAAGGATGAGTTCTAATAACAAGTTAGTTCCTTTCACTTCTACCATTATCCTAAGCGTCTGAACTGGTTCTAGTCAGTGATGTTGAACCATTGCTTTCTGCTTTTTGTGCAATGAATTGACAATTCACAATGTGTCCTGAGAATTGTGATAAAACACCAATTAGCCATGGTATAGGTAGTACATTTCCCATCAGTTGTCTCCTCATTTTGGTCGAAGCTATCGATGGCTTGCATCGACGATTGATGGAAGGTTTTCTTTGAATCCCATGTGAGATCTGGACTTCAGGTGGCTTAGCTAGCTCATCAACAGAGAATGACGTAAGAAAACGTTATCACATCATTTCATAGTTTATGAATATCCACAGAACTCAGTTCTTGCTGCCATGGTTTCCTAGGTGCATTTGACCACCAAGACCAAATGTGATAAGGGTCTGTGTCCGACAAGACAAAGCACAGAGTGATACTGTGGCAGTTACCAAGTGGCCCTCTGTCAGCATCACCTGGAACACTACGCTTAGCTTTAACAAATGACAGGTGATTCATCAAATAAGCAAAGAATTGAAATATCATTTTTTAACAAGTTTCAGCAAACAATAGTACATTTGCCATTTTGCACAAAATCGCTGCAACTACAACATCACATTTCAAAACCTTAGAGATCAGAGACCATTCCAATGGTTTACCTCCAGTATAGGGGATCTCTTTAAAATTGAGGCCCTTTTTCAGCTCTGCCATAATACTGATTTTTTTTATTTCTACTGTTAGCAAATCTGCGTTAGATTTCTAGATGACCTGTGACTTCCATTTGTGAGATGATGTGGAGCATTATTTCAAGGACCATTACATGCACAGTTGCAGGAAAATGTTTGCATGTATGTGGAAACAGCGGGCAATTGTGTTTTAGGGTTAACATTTTGACCACAGACACACACACCACAAACAAGACAGCAACACACACTACAAAGCAATTCTTAGGTGCCCTCGTAACAGACGTTACCAAAAACTTGAAAATCAGCTTGAGGAACATTTTTCTTTATACTATTTAACTTTCGTTTGGTTTTTTTTTTGTTTGGTTTTTTGACCTTTTGACATTCATTTTATTTTCCAGTAACGCACTATTGAATGAATTGTTTGAATGTGAGCCCCTTGAATTAAAAAAAATAGTGAGAAAGAAGGTAAATTTGTTGAGTATTTGAGTATATATGGGACTTATGTTTAAATTTGTTAAATGTGTGAATAAAGGTGCAACGAGAATTTGGAGGCACTCAAAATATTGTGTCATAATAGTAATTTCATATAGATTAGACACGAAGTAGATGTCTTACACCTCTATTTGGGGCTACAGAAGCAATGTCTTGAAAAGAGAGAAACAAAAAGGACGATTATTTAATTTGTTTTATATTTCATAAAAACACATCTATAAGCTGAGTTTGTATTTGTCCTATACGAAATAGAAATTGCACAATTTTGACCATAAGAAATATTCTCAGCTTAATCTTGAGATAGGGATATATTTTTGATGGAAGCTTTACATCCAGGGTTTAAAATATCAGGAAGTTTTCCTATTTTTTAGGGACACCTGATTATGTGAAACCTATCGTTGCACCTTTAGTGCAGCTGTTTGAATTTACAATGAGAAATATTAGCTCTCCAAGTTTCCAGGCACACTTTCACTCGGGCTTCTTCAGTCAAATTTTGACATGAAGTGTGTGTCAGATTTGGGGGTGTGCAAATCATGCTTCATCACGTATAAGCTGGTGGTATGTGTCAAGAGATGGGTGACACGGTAGGTGGTTGTGTTGTATGTGCTATAATTGCTAAGGTTTTAAAATCATTAATAGCAAATTGTCTGTTAAGGTTTAGGGGTTTTACGATTAGGGGCCGGGATAGGAGACATCAATGGAAAGGTTATATAAAGGAAATAAATGGAGTGGTAAATAGTAATATATAACACTAAGACCCATTGTTAAAAGTATGACATTTTGTATGCTAAAGTGACAAGCATTTTTTTTTAGTAGTATATACAAATTTCGCTCAAAATTGAACGGACAGTGTTTAGACCACATTTACTGAGAACGTTTCAATTTATCAGTGCAGACGATAGGCGTATTGTAGTATACGTACAGTACGTACATACGTCCCCAAATTATAAAGAAATACAAAAGAAGAGAAATTTACAAAATCCTCTCGGAATTCTCATTTTGAGATGAGAAAGGATACAAATTAAGAACATATGTCAAACAACATTATAAACAAATTCTATATATCAAAATTTAAAAAACCCAAAAAAGGTGAAATTTTAATTACTGATAAAAAATGTCCATGAATGACATATCAATTTTCTAATTAATTAATATATTTATTGAAAAAAGATATCAAAAATCCCGCATACATTTGTGATAAGCTTTTAACAATATATGTACTGAAGATCACAGCTTCAGAACTGTAAAAATGAACTGTCCCGGGGTTTGAATGGTGATGATTTGAATGAATAAATGTTAAAAACTAATGTATTTCTTCACAAAAGTTGCATTGCATTGTGGCAAATTATGACGTATGTACGTACTTGTAGATATACGTACTTGTACGCTTTTCTTCTGTGGACTGTTTATGGGACAAACAAGTAAACAGAAAACCGCAAACCTGGCTTTTTGGAAACTTTGTATGCTAGGTTATCATCCCTATAGAAATCAAAGGCTTTATTTTCTGTCGTGCAAACAGATTAAATACTAAATCATTTTTTTGCATAAAGATAGCTTATTCATTCAGGTGTGATCAAATAAATTGGTAAGCATTCACACAAATGCAACAAAAGTCCCAGGTTGACCAAAATATTACAAGATAATGTGTTACTGTACATTAAACCTCGTATACACGCCTGTTTTTGTCAACACGTCTTTACCAAGGGGGGGGGGGTGGTACCACCCACCCTCGAGAATGTTTTAAAGCCAACGATTGCTTAATTTTGATACCAATGGATAGCCATGGTACTCCTCTTTCCATTGATACCAAATAATAAACCAACATCCTAGTATGGCGTCACATGACGTCATCAAGTCCGCGAGTTGGCAAAATTGGTCATTTTCGACCGAAAATAGGCGAAAATCCAATTTGCGCAAAAATCGCAGGAATATCGGTTTTCATGCGTTTTTCAGCTCTATATGATGCATTTGCTATTTTTACATAAACATAGAGTTTTAGAGCCATATGTGCATATATTTTCAAAAATGCACCATAAAATATCCTTGGGGCAACCACCCCCTGACCCTTCGACTTTGACGGCATACCCTAACCCCGGTGAAGGTTGCTACCTTCACATTTTTTCGCTAAAGACCGGAAAGGATGAAAGAACGATTCCCTAGAATCTTTTTACGAAAGTTTTTCAGCATTTTAGCACCGGGACGAAGTTCACTAGGGGTGGTACCACCCCCCCCCCTTGGTAAGACCGAGGGTTAAGGGTCTGGTAGATTCTCTCCTGTGTTACATAACAATGACATTTGTAAAGGTGCTTGTTTGATTATATTTGTTTAACCATGTTTCCTACTTGATATGAGGATTGTTTGAAATAAACTTTGGGGTTTTAATAGGAAAAGCATAATGTTAGATTGCAAGCTCTTTTCACTACTGTCCTAATATTGATGGTTAACTATAGGATTGCAATTTTGTGCCTCAAATAGCTTTGGAAGCTGCAATGTCAAGACCATGAGAAAAATGTGGGGAGATTCGATAACCTGATCATCTGACACACGGAATCAACGTGTTTCATTCCACGCAGGGTTTCCGAATTCATCATTGTGTCAGAAAAAGTGTCATTGGGTCAGGTACGGAAACTCCCAAAAATTTGGCCATTTATCTGATATCACAATACATATTAGTTCTTGTTAAATTAGGAGGTCCTAAAGGTGATCCGAACAAGTACCTATAAGTAATTAGCTTAATAATAATATTTCTAGTTACATGTATATATATTTTTTTTTTCTGTGGGGATTGAAGTATTGGGCTAAATCTGAGCAACAAAAGTTAGATTTTAGGCGATGCTAGAGAATTTGTATACTTGTGTATCTTTTATCTCTTAAGTTACCGTCTGTGAGTTTTGTCTTAGCCATATTTTATTTGTTATCTGAATAGTAGGTGGGGCAGTGAATTTATTTTTCAGTCAAGAATACAATTGCAAGTCTAATGTTTAAAACCAACTTTGTTTTAATTCAACAAAAAATTTTATATTAATAGCAATGTCATTGGTTGCTTTTCAAATTAATTTTTTAAAGACCATGGCCCGATCGCTAATAGCCTCATCCAGAGAACCTTCAGATTTTTTACTGGAAGTAGTCGAAATTTTGGTATCTGAAGACGGCTACTATTTTTCTCATTCACCCTGTGAAATCTTATTAGTACTTAAGCTATTTGTTTGGAATTATGAGTGAAAATACTCCCATTCATTTTGGTCGAGCAATATTAATTTTACACAATCTCTGTTTCTAGCACTCCTATCAAAACAGATTGAAATATCGGTGCAAAACTTTACAGATGGGGTTTTGGGGTGAAGGATATTATATCAAGATGAAAACTTTATACTGTACTTAAAGGCTGACTCCTAGATTTCCTGAGTAGGCCGCCCTCATTTTCAAACAAATCCTGTTTTTTGTATATATACATAATGCCTGTCCATTACATGTACTAATCACTGTGTGAAATAGCTAGGCTCAAATCGAAGCCCTTCGTATAGAAAATCAAAACTTTGTTCTAAAAATCCGGATCCGGAAATTTGGTAATACACAGTTTCCTATGGCATTGTTATACTATACATAAATGGTTTACTGCATGAAACAAAAAATCTGCTTCACCTCAAACTTAGGAATCGGCCATTTTAGGTGACTATGTTTAGTTCTAGTTGCCTATTACAAATTAATACACAAAAAATTATATTTTGAAATCTCTGAGCAGCCTATAAATTGGCCTTCCCCCTTTCAGTGTATTGGATATTACTTGTAATATGATCGTGTTGGGTGTACATTTACCTGCAACAATTGCATGTAGTCTTTTCATTGAACGGCCCTTGTTTGTGGTATACATTCCGGTCCGTCAAACAGCATTGTGCAAGTAAAAAGCCCCCGGGGGGGGGGGGGGGGGGTTGATTTCAAATGTGGATATGATGCCGTGAACATGGCAACGATATGGCACCCACAAGTATTTCACCGCCTAAAACATACCCCCTAACCAGCATTTTTGTCTGTTTTGCTACCATAAACAAGTCTTTTTGTCTTTTTTTGCTACACATTTAACAACAGTAATCAATGCAGTGTGTTAGAAGATACCCTTCTTAATCTAGGCTTTGCTTGTGTTTCTTTAGCTTCCAAATTACAATATTTTTGAGTGATTTTGATCTCGCGTACATCACAATTTCGGGTTAGAAAAGAAACATACCCCTTTTTTTCCATATTTTGCTGTTTTGACACCCTAATCATGTACGCGCGTACATCGCCTGTTGGAACAAAGAGACCCTTTTCTTGCTTCACGCATCATATCCACCTTGAGACAGGCTGTATAAATGACTTGTTCCAACTTGCTTTTTGAAGTTTAAGTGCTCTTGGATCTTAATCCCCTTTTGCTGAATTGGTATCATTGCAAGGTACAAAAGGATAACACGTTGTTTTAAAGGAGTATGTGACAATTGAATAGACCTGCTCCCACGAAACCCGGACAAAGTTAATATTTCATTTTAAAATATGTACACTTAAATGCTGATTAAACAAGCTTTAAATGGAGTATCACCTGTAAACATTCAACTTGTTGTGTCCATCCAAAATCAATATTTTTAATATTTGTAAAAAATTAGTGTTTTCTTTTGATTTTATCCAAGTTCATTAAGCTGTTTCTCTTTAAGTGATCTGACGACTTTGTCCGGGTTTTGTGGGAGCAGGTCACAATTTAATTACAGTATTTTGTGGATAAGTCAATTTACTTTAGAGAATTCATGAGTATTTGAGCAAGTTAAAGGGGTGCAACGAGGAGATTTCAACAGATCAGTGCCAGAAACAAAAAATCAAAGTACTGATTTTTGCCTGATTTAAAGTTTCCATAAAAAAATATTCCACCTTGAAAGGATTTAACAGCTAAGAAATGTTCTTTGGTACAAAAATTGTGAAATTCTAATTTCGTATAGGAGCAAAGACGAAATTCAGCATGTTTTATATTGAATATAAGCAAATCAAAATCGCCCTTGTCCTCTCTTTTAAGACATTTATGTAGCTAATTAAGGTAAGTCGTCGATTGATTTCTAATCTAATATGATTTACTATTAGGCGACGAAATAAAAAAAAACATGTTTTTACAGTCCGCGACCGACCCTCTTTTTCAGTTTTGTCAGATTTTTTTTTTTTTTGTTTTTCCAAAATCATGTAAAATCAGCCTGTTTTTAGCCCAAATTGTATCAATTTTGGGTATTTTTTAAAAAAGATTGTTTGTAAATTTTTCATTTTTTTCTTGATTTTTCAATTTTGGGGCTATTTTATGCTCATTTTGACCTCCCGAAAAGAAAAAATAAAAAAAGAAAAGTCGCCCTTACCGACCGACCCTACTCTTAGGTTTGCTCACCCGTAAAACAGGTTTTCTTTTTTCGTCGCCTTATGGCATCTTTAGTCAAGGTTTACCTGTTTACATGTAGTAAACATCAACAATTAGGTTGAGGAATAAAAGCTCAGCAAGAAGAAGACCCACTAAATATCTAATCTTGGGAAAATTAGTTGGAACAGCTTAACACAATTGTATTAATGCTCGCCTGTGATCACATCTTAGTCCCTACCAATTCAACAGTTCATTGCAAGCCTGATCCTCCCAGTCGACCTTTCCCTGCTCCCAGTCCCCCATCATCTCACTGTTGGGGTGTGTGCCAAGCTGCTGACAACATGACCATGAACAATCATTGTTTTTCGGCCGCAGGAGAACGGGAGAAATTTTTTCAAAACTACACATTGTTTCCACAATTTTTTTGTCAAGATTGTAGCAGCTGCCTATAGTTTTCCAAGTTCTTGAAGATTAATTTAGTCTTTTTTTTTTTACTCTGTGGTGGTTTAATGTCATCAGACAGTTGTATTTACGTGTGAGGAGAACTGTTAAAAAACATTTAGCACGGGTAATTTCAATCCTTTGACATGCTTAAAGGTGCAATCGAGAAATTTTCAGGTAGTGGTATGTGTGTTAGTAGTGATTTCATATAGATAAGCATGCACAATTTTAAGCTGTTATTTCGATAGGGAAATTGTCCTTCCAAATTCAAAACAAAGGTGATTTGTATTTGCTCAGATTTCATTATAATAAAGGCTTAATTTTAACAACAATAAATATTTCACAATTTTGTACCACAGCAATTTTCTCTGCGTATACTATTCCGATGCGGCATAT
>JAMKCH010018057.1:0-23985 GCA_023653785.1 Ophioderma brevispina
CCCACTGCAGCAAGCGACACTTAATTAAAACAATATTATGTACACAATTTTACATCCCAATTTACCAAATGTCAGTTCATGTCAAGTTCTTGTCCTGTGTCTTCTGTCTTGTCTTGTGTCCATGTTCGTTGAAACATGCTGTATCGTATCTACTTACACACCTCAATAAAGTATCTCAATTTTAAACCAAATCCCAAATTATAATCAAATTCCCAAGCTGGCCAACTCTCGCGATTTCCAAAATAATGAAATCCTAGTTCGTTTGTCCAAGTTGCGTAAGTCGTCACTGGATTGAATCACAGAGATATTAGTCTCCATCACTAGCCATTTATACCACAGAGCCTGAGAGGGTCTACTCCTCGAGGCACCATTTGCAGCACTTAAGAATCACGTTCCGGGGGTGCCTCTCAGGCTGTCTACAGGTTTAATCTCTCAAACCGTTTGTACTCGAGATGTGTTACAAATGTCTGCTAACTCCGGGGCTACAGATCCGAGCTGGTGTCATAATCGACTCTCCCTGCTCTCTAATGTTTGCCACCGGCTCGCTTCAATGGCCGGTAGAACAACATTTGTCAGAGAATGTTGCCAATGTCTTTGACAATTTTTTTTTTTTATCACGAATCATATAGATAAGTAATTCTGTGGTATTGGATGGAAAGGTATGCGTTGAATTCTGTCATTACCTGTATCGCAAACAAAGACATACCTGCCTGAATCATCAAACACCACTCCTTTTGGTCTGTTGAAAGTACCTATATCTTCCGTGCCGTATTTGCCAAATGGCTTGAGTGGTTTGTTATATTTGTCGAAGACTTGCAAACGATGGTTTTGTACGTCTGCTACGATAAGGTACCCAGAGGCAGCAAAATCAAGGCCTGCAGGCATACAAACCTCGCCCACAGCGTTTCCTTTAGCGCGGTCGATTCTATAACTGCATTTGCCATTTCGCTTATCTGACACAAAAATACAGTTGTTTTCTAAATCAGTCACGGCGATACGATTGTCTGAACTGACAGCAACATACGATGGGCAAAGCTTTTGACCATCGACACGAACGTTTGTAAAGAGAGATTGCTTGTATTCTGATTTGCTAGAAAACACTTTGACGCAGTTGTTATCACTATCGCAAACATAGATACATTGATCCTTGTCACAAGCAATTCCAGCGCGGAGGAGAAATTATGCTCTGTTTATAAACATCCATATGTTTCGGTTTCGATATTCACAATTTTGACAGTTTTTTCCAAGTTGTGGACCTAACAAGTTTTTACTTTGAAAAAAGGACTGATATCCCACGTATGAACGACCTTTACACAATCATCATCAATGAAGAGGAACCGCCGTATTTTTGGACGACTGTTAATTTCCTGCTATGTCGAAGATTTTGATATCCGAAGATGACTCACACCAATATAAATCTCCGAAAGGGTTTGCATCGGGAAAAGAGTAAATAGCCGACGGGGGATTCTAAATTTCCAGGTCCAAAACGACCAGCAGTCCCTCTAACACGGCCTCTCCTGTTTTTGATCTGCGTTGGGAATTACCATTTCCTGTCGACCATTTGTTGTGCGGAGAAAAATCTTCCTTCTGGTGATGGGCAGGACTGGTAAGGGACCCGTGAGAAGTTGATTTTACCTGGCGGTAGTTGACTTTCATTTTTCGTTAGGTTTTTAGATTATCCTAGTATGTTATCATCCAGGACTACATTGTTCGCGTGGAATCTGAACTATGTTCTTACTTGATTTACAAGAGGTGATCCATTGTAAGGACACGAGTATTCCTTCTCGGATGCGGAGACACGGACGCAGAATGTGTATTCTAGTTGGAGCGTGACCATTGGAGGGGTGGATGATGGGTAGAGGAAGACCAGACGGTATCTTACGTTGGGGGGTTTTCATTTGTCGCGGAGCCATTTTTGTCATTGGTCCGGTTGATGAATGGCATAGGTTAAGAATGAGTCGAACTCTTTACTAACTCTGCTGTAGTCAAGACTGCGGCATGGCAATTTGTGGCAATTTGTGTAATGAGGCGACCGTATTATCTTTTGAGATATCGGACAATTTTGACATCGACCGTGCTTTCCGATGATGACGTAGAATTTGAGCGTACGCGGGATGTTTGAGGGAACCAAATGGGCTCTCCCAAGTCATCTATCGCTTTAAAAATGCAGCTTTCTGTTTTTCCAAGTACACAGATACATTTTGCACACCTATAGTGAGGGTTTTCGGAGTAGATCGAGACTTTTTGTAGTTTTGATGCCAATTTGATACAATGTTCCCAAGTTCTTTAGAAAACAAGTCATCTTCATTTGGTATCTTCATTCTTGCAAAAGGTATCTATCGATTTCATTTTATTCGATTGTAGTTGCATTTTCGTCATCGAGCGCAGGCGCCGAAAGCACGATCTGTATCTTTCTTGATTCGTCTTATGATGTCATTTTTGCGTTGGTTTAATGTCTTTGTTAACTTGTCAAAAGCAATTTCGACAGTTCATATGTTCATACTATTGTGAGTAACTGTTAATTTCAATTCTCTATGCCATCTGTCAAAGGGCTCAGGGTTTCCTCAGCTGCATTCTGAAGGCATGTAAAACAATGTTGGCCGCCTCCTCCATGTTTTGGTGGATTGAAATTGAACAGGGTTGAACATGTCCAGAAGCTGTGACAGAGTTACACTTGCTGGAAACTTTGCAATCCCTCCTGATGGTAACAACGTGACCTTTCTTCTGCATGTGGCACTTAATAACGTTTTGTCCGTCGTTTTTAATTTGAGTTAAACATGTCATACAATAGAATGACCACATGGCAATTCTGTAAGTTCTGGTCATTGCTCCTTACAAATAGTACAATTTACATAAATGACGAGAATATCGTTTGCGTTTCCTGACAGATGCCATTTGAAACCCCTTTGCTTCGTTCAACGTTACACGCACCGTTAAAGATCACAGAACCCACGCTAATTAATGTCACCATAAAATCATCACTCTTTATAATTTACAAATTAATCTTACATCGTTGATAAAGGTCTTTGAACAGTTGGACAGCTAAGATTCCCCCACCCCCATGCAAGGTTAACAAACTGCAATCGCAAAATATACCAAAATCGATGGGGCAGTCTCTTTTAACCAACTTCGCGCCAACTTTCTGATTAACAGTTCCTAATGAAAATTCTGACATCATTGGGGTTTTAGGTCCAAAATTTTTACATTATTAACATTTTTTTTTTTATAAATTACCGATTAAAATAAATCAAATTTCAAATAAAACAAAATAGTTCATTGTCCACGCTCTCTAGGAAAATGCTTTTCCGGTGGTATAAATTACACTTAGACCGGTCTAACTTTAGATCTCGTCTAACAATTTTGTGCATACGACCTTAGTGACTCCAGCGTTCGCGTATTACAAAATAACCCTTTACTCCATTTTTCAAGAATGTGGAATAAGAGAAAGCATCTTAAAGGATAGCCCACATTAAGATTAATCAATGACGTGATTGCCAGTTCTAATTTGTTTAATTTTGCGTTTAACATTATTTATACGTAATTGTTTATAGTATTATCCATTACTTTTATTTTTTATCTATTTATTGAGAAGAGATTCTCACAGAGAAAAAGTATTTATTTTCACATATTCAAGAGTAAAATGGAATGCCCCTAGTGCTATTTTAATGAAGCCAGGTGTAGTTTTACACACCGAGAGTTTTAGAGTTCATAAATGGCTTCAGATTTTTGCAGTTTATTGGTGGCAAATTTGTCAAAATAGGTAGTTCTAAATGATATCATCATCGAACCATAATGATGTCATTTTGCAGAGAGGCAGCCAAGCCTCTAATCAATATAGAAATCACTGAAACTCATTCAAATAGATTACGGCAATACAGGCAACAAACCACAAACCGATTTAGGGCTTTTGATGGGGTCGTCATTCTTGGTTATTCCTATGACCCCCCATAAGAACCTCGTCCTCATACGTTTCAAAAAGAACATAAATACCCGTACAGTGGAGTTGAATGAATTCTTCAGCTCCACACCGGTTTCTGGAAACAAATATTCCTTGACAACACTTCTCCAATTCGTATTTGATCCAATTGGACGTATTAGCACTAGGTTTCATACATGGCGTGCAAAGTAAGTTGCCCTGTATGGGAAAGATCAACCCCTTTCCAAGAAGATGATCCAGCGTTAAATGCCTCCTGGCGGATTATCACAGGATATCTTCGCCCAATCCACCGGACAAACTTATTACATCCTAACAGAAATTGCTCCACCAGACATCCGTCGTGATATCTGAAGCACCCTATGTCCAGGCAGAGAACCGCTGACTAACCGCCTAGATCAGAGATAGTTCGTAAGCAAGTCCCCAAACCACTTGAAACCAGGGCTAAGGAGGTTTTAAGAGAGTCGCCTTCTGGGAAGACAAAGAGAAAAGAACTTGCTATCAACTAAGTACATCTATTGGTATTAAACCTTGTGAGCATCTTCCACATGGAGGTGATCTATTGACGGCTGAAATGGAGATGTCTCAACAGATTGAGAACCGGAATCGGCGATCTAAGATTTACTTGCAGAAGTGGGGCTACCAGGAAGCAGATCAGGACATACGTGATTGTGGGAACAAGCACCCACAGAAATGGAACATCTTGTGGTCTGCCCAATGGTGCGGGGGTGGTTGGTGTTGGTGGGTAGGTGGGTAACAACGCACATACAAGGACAGCAGAATTCGGTGCCCACCTCTGGCTTGATCATGTTTGAGAAACACTTTGTTTGGATACGCTAAGAAGGAAGATAGGAAGAGATGCATGATGATGTTGGTAATAGCTATTTTCCGGTACTGGGAGGAAATTACTAGTGCCGAAATATATATGTACGGAAAAGTAATTGAACGTTAAAACGTTGCCAGTAGTTAGTTTGAAGATATAGTGGTTAGATCGGTTTTAGTATACCATGTTCAACTGCATATCACAGATCCCACAGGAGGCTTGAGGCTAGTTATTGCTGTTCATCTTTCAAGCAAAAGAGCTTCGATTTTAGAATCCAAAAAGAATTTCCAGATTTGTAGTCCTAATATTTGGTCAAATTAGGCTTAAACAAGTGACCTTGATCTTTCAGCAAAAATACAGGTTTAAGGTGACGATAGATGATCATTTTTTTGTGGAAAACTGTTATTCATGTTTATGCAAATATGTTCTAAGGGCTTCGGTATTACCTGACACTTACCCTACAAATGAGGGTATTACAATTGATTCCATTCAATGCACATTATGATGTTGAGACGGTTAGGCGTTTACGGAATAAATGGCAGGCAAGACATTGAATTATTTGTCGTAAACAGACGAAATTTATAGACATAGTGGCCTATGGGACCGTGGGAAAACAAGCTTTGCTCATTAACACAAAAACGCAGGTTTGGATCCCTTCTTAAAAGTCTGTGAATAGCTTTTCTCAAAGCTATCTAGTCAGCAATGATAAAGATGCCTGGAATCACGAACGAAAAATGCACCTTTAATGATACCAGGGTCGACTTGAAAGAAATAATCAAGAGCCACTGACTAAAGACTTGGCACAATAGTATATTTGATGATAATTCTGACAAATGGCAGCAGCTATTGCACTTAACCTTCTGCATCACATGAAAGATATATTTCAGGGGCGGTCCAGGCAGGATTATCCAATAGGGGGGGCGGCCGTCACTATTCGCTTTTTAAAAATTTGTCCGGCTCGCTTCGCTGCCGGGTTATAGACCCAATTTCTTTTTCATCGGTTCTAAATTCGGAAGAGCGCCCCAGGGGGGGGGGGGGATGGCAAACGCCTATATTTTATATTTTTTTAAAAGCACCAGAGCTACCAAACAACACAAAACAAAGAAGAGTACCCCCTGCTCTTCAGAATTTCAAAAGATGTGAAAACAAATTGTGTCTACCCGGCGAGCGCATCGAGCCGGAAAAATTTTACAAATTGTGTCGGCAAGGCGCCCACAAAAGGTTCATTTTCCTAGATTACAGGGCGCCCGGCGACCCTGTGCGGCAAAACAAGATTTTTCTACATCTAACAAGGCGCCGGCGCCCTTTGGTTGCAAAAAAATTACGGGCGGGGCGCGCGCCGAGTGCGCCCCCCCTAAATCCGCTATGACTACTATGCAGGACCCCCGCCTCTTCTATTAACATATGAACTTTTATAATGTTCTTTATAACACAAATACAGTACTTGGGATAATTTACAATAAACGCATTTGTATGACTTTACTAAAATATGCATTTTTTGGAAAAATACGTTGCTAAACATTACTTAAAATTCACGACTGCTTGGAAAAAAAAAAGGTTGGCTGAAAACAATTTGGTGTGTTCCTGCATTGGTTAATACATTTTGACGTTCTGAGATCTACTAGTAAAGACAAACAAAGTCAATGGTGAACCAAATTCAAATTCCCATACTTCAGGCATAACGTTTTTTAAATTGCTATTTGGGACCTTCAAATAAAAAAAAATCAAACCTGTATGTGTGATATTTGACAATAACACCTTTGAGACGAACCAAACCTTGAAAGTACCGAAAGAATATGTGTTTTAATGTGCCTTTACACCATTAACCCACTTACCCTGATAACAAATCCTGATATAATTCACACCGGTCGTCACAAGATTACACAAATCATTGGCATCTATTACAATAGATTATCTTTTCGATCTTGGCCCAGTTTTTTTTTTGTGGGCCACACGACTTCCCATTTTCAAAAAGGTCATAAATACCCTTTAAAGACAACAAATGAGCCTTGTGCACAAATGATCTGAAATTCATATTCTAATAAACAATTTTATTGTGATTGAATTATAATAATGCACCACAATAATGTCCTTATGGTTACTGATACATATCATATTTTTAATAATGTCCTTTAAAAGTTACAAGTACTAGTATCCACTTTAACGTGGTGACTAATTTCAGAATAAAGAAGCGTTGCAGTTCAAACCATGGTATAGTCACTAAAGCGCGGATCCAAAATGACCAGCCATCATAACATTACGGTATATAAGTCCTGGGAATCTCTTCAGATATTAAGTTTCTTTTCGGAGCAGTCCTGAGATATCTTTGACCAGCAGTTCAAGACGGACGGGGTTGCCTCGAAGACAACCAAAGTTACAATAATCCACAGTGTTCCACCATGTAGTCTGTCGCCAATAATAGACACTAATTTAGGTCTTAAAGGAATCTTTTTGATTCCAAAAAATGAAGATGTGTTGGCTTTGAAAGATGACAACGGTTGTGAAATAGCTGCACATTCAGCTGAGCTATTTACAGCATATCTGCTAACATAACATAATAATGAATCATATGATTGCATCCACCTTACATTATGACGTCATGGAAACGTACCTATTTTGAAATCTTTGTTTGAACAAACCCATTTTTTGAAGAGCGCCCCCGATTTTTCAAAAATTTGGAGATTTTGGACACGGTTGCCTGGTAACTGGCTAGTAAACTATACCTGTGATGGTTAAGCTCGAACAATGTCTATGGGTCCCAAAAACGAGGTATTTGGTATTATTATCGGGGATCCCGATAATAATTCACACGGCTGTTGGAAAAGGCCTCCAATGTGAAATAGCCGGGCAATAGGAAAAGCGCAATGTACGTCTCTACGCTTATCCATTAGTGGTTTTAAATGCTTCAGGCAAGTCCAAGTATAGGTTATTCTCTCGAGGTGGCACTATTTCCTCATGGACGGAACATAAACGTTAAATTTCCAGCTATGCCGGTAAGAGTACCAATCTATGATCCAATTCTAATTACAAAATCGCTTATTTGTGATAAATACGCTTTTGTTTAGCATTATTTCGTTCGCAGGTATAGTTTGTAGATTAATTACCAACGTAACTGTGCAAAAATATCAAATTTGGAAAATTGGGGGAGATCATTCAAAAAAATGTGCCAATATTGCTTTAACTAAATCTTTGACTTTGTACACTAGACGAAGGGTAAAGGATATGTTCGAAGCAATAAACATCTTTAACAAAATCAATGGCAAAGATGGGGTGGCTCGCCCACATACCCCTAAGATCGACGGCACTTTGCCCTGTGATACTCATGTACAGAGTTTGCTGCCCGGTATGGGAAAGGTCAACGCATGCCAAGAAGCTTGATCAGCGGTGTAAAGCCTCCTGCCGGCTCATCACAGATGCTCTCGGTACACACCATACGGCAATTTCATCCTAGCAGGAATTGCTCACCAGACATCGTCGTAGCGTAGCGAGCATAGAAGAGCGTAGCTGCCAAGTATCTAATGTGACAGTCCACCCTATTGTCTGGACAGGTACCTGATGCCAACCGCCTTAATCCAGAGAGAGGTTTCTAGTGCTAAAGTCCAACCTCTCGAAACAGGTCTCTTAAGGATTGTCAAGGAGTCGCCTCTGTGGAAAGAAAGATTGCCAGCAACCAAGTAACATATATTGGTATTGAACCTGGTGAGCATCTCCCACCTGAGCTGATGTCCTAATGGGCTGAATGGCGATGCTTCAACAGATTGAGAACCAGAATTGGCCGATCTAAGGTTCCTTGCAGAAAGGGGGCTATCTGGAAGCAGATCAGGACCAACTACCTGTGGTTGTGGGACAGAATCACAGACAATGGAACATCTCCCGGTCTGCCCACTGCTGGAGCAAGCAAAATTGCACAGACAAGGACCTTGCGGAATTCAGTGAAGCAGCCCAAACGTTGTACCCATTCTGGCTGGATCATATTTGAGTGTTTGGACACGATAAGAAGAAGGACTAGAGGGATGTTCATTTTCTCTTGATGGTAAATTAAGTGCTTTTCTTGTGAGAAATCTTTTCTCAATGTAAAATAGAGAAATTTAAAATATTATTTTAATACCAAATGAGGATACTATAAACAATACCATAGCCGAGGTAATATTTAGCTGTATATAGATGCGGTGGCATGTGACCGGCAACGTCCGGCAACGAACAAAGCACTGCCTGGCAGTATTCTTACAAACCTGCAGTGCTTGTGCTTTTGAAATTTGCGCTCAATCAGTATGATATGGCTATTGAATGCTGCCAGTAGCTGTATGGGCATTATTCTTTGCATTCTCTAACATCTAAGTAGACCAGGTTCCCGCTTCGCTTCCATTTAAAAAAAATCGCAGTCCTCCCTGATTTTATGAATTTCTCCATTTAAAAGTTTCATGTTCCCTCTCTCTCCTAGAAGAAAATTTCCATGTTCTCTCTATCCCTCGCTTACAATTCTTTTTTTTAATTCCTCCACCCCCTGGCTTAAATAATGACACTCCCTAGTTTAATCACATCCGTCACCATGACACAAGTTTCAAACGTATCTAAAAGCAGCAATTTTCCCGCTGTATTTACTAAACTAGTTTTGAGAAGACGAACTATATGCAAACCCCACGAATAATTAAACGTTCCATAATAATTACTATAAGCGAACAATAAGTGAGGAAGATCGTGGATTCCACTTAAAAGTAACCAAGTAAATACAATTATACAGCGCCTACATTAGAAACGCAATAAACTTGCAGTTAGATAGCTTGAATTGTCAACTTTACAGTAGCTATACGACCATGCGTATCTCTTTTAGTTTTCAATGCCAATGGTATATAGAATCGTCCCATCAGTTTGGCACTGGCCCAGCGGGTATTTAAATACAGATCAAACATTATCACGGGGGTTATTTTCAATGCCAAAAAAATATGGTTGCTCATGAAACCCCACTTATCTCCAAAACAATATAGCTGCTCTCTTTAATCCCTTGACTTGCAACCCAAATCCTTTAGATGTTGCCAAAGTTTCTTTGGATTGTTTTTGTTTTCATCAACTTTGTTCTGTTAGTATTCAGATTTTGCTCTTCGAACATCTCTTTGAATCTTATTTCTTACTTAACAGTACTATTTAAGACAGGTGGTTTTTTTATTTGGCCTTATTCATGTTTACGCGATTCTGTCCCTTTTCTTTATAGTTCGGTTCGTTGTTTTAACCTCACCTTTTTTTATTGGTGCAATGGTCTCAAAACTAAATTTTGACCACGCTATAGAAGCTATAGAGAGCTCATCTTCTTTTTCATTGCAGAATGCAGGACTCATCTCGAGGCGGATTTAGCGTTTGGGCAAGGTAGACAAGAACTCGGAGAAGATTTTGGTTTCAATTCAAATTTTTTTACCCTATCCCCAGAGCGTCTATTATACAATGCTTTGGAATCAAAGGCCCAAAAGACGTATTTATGCAGTTATGTGAATATTGCTATCAACGGACAATGACAGTTTAATAAATCATTACTATAGATGTAGAAGATGAAGATAAGAGAAGGTTACGCTTTCTCTCCAACAGATGCTAGTTTTTTTTATCTTGGCACTGAAGACATGTAAGGTCTGTGTATTTCGCAACTATCAGACTATCGTCATTGATTGGTGGCATTTCTCTGTTAGAATTTTATCTCCCGCTGAGGCGATCGATACATGGATGTAGGACGTGTTTGATTTGCGGTGTCCCTATTGTCTTTCCAAGTTGGAATCCCCCAAGAAACTTTAAATAGTCATGATAGTTTTGTTTGAACATGAGATGACTACAGCTTATTGGGTTCTACGTTTATTAGATATCTTCCCAATGAATATATATATATATATATATAATATATATATATATCTATATATATATATTATATATATATATATATATCCAGAGGTCGAACCGGCGACCTCTGGATTGCGAGGCCAGTGCTCTACCAACTGAGCTATTCAGCCCTTGTGTTGGCGGCTGATCCCCTAATTGCCAGCCATCATCTTTTCTATGAATCAGCTAACAGTATTAATTTAGATAGACTAAATTTGTCCTCAGTACGCGAAACAACTCGTCTGAATAAAAGGAGTTAAAAGAACAAACGTCACTTAAAACAACAACTAAACGCCAACTTTAAGTAACATCCAATTGAAGTTCAACTATGCCAGCTGACGTGCTCATCTTTATTAAAGTGTAGCCTTTTCTAATTTTTTGACTGATTGTCTGTGACAGCCTGCACTCTGTACTTTACACAGTCACAATTCCATGATCAAACAACTTGTTATTGAACATGTTAAATCATAAGTCAAGTTGCTCTGGTGATATCAGGGCTTCGTAAATATTGCATTCATGCATACATTCAACAAAGGAAATGATCCCAATAATCCAAATATTATTATTATTATTATTGATAACAAAGTGCCCGGTTCAAACTCCGCTAGAACCACCTGCTGCGATTTAATGGGATTTAGTAAGTCTGGATTTAATTTTGATTAAAACTACACTCTAAAAACAGTGTTTAGAAAGTGAAGGCAAGGCAAGACGCTTCTAAACGTTTTAATCTCTAAACATGTCAAATATCTAAACACCAACTGTTTAATTTCTAAACACCAACTGTTTAATTTCTAAACACCATGTGGCCATTCCTGTAGCATTCTCTCCATTACATTATGTATATAGCAAGGTGGAATTCCCTTCCAACTTTTCTTTTTCGTGGCTGCCACGATTGGAGAGACCACAAACGAACTTCTTTACAACACCATTAGATCATATTGAAAAGTGCGCCACTACTTAATATAAATAACCTTGGTTAAGTCACTTGTATAGCGCTATACCAAAGCACACAGAAAGCTTGGCCCTGGGCCAAATTCTCAAATTACATTTCATTCTCATTTTGCTCATAATAATTTCGTAGACACTTAGTACAATTTGTATTGCAATAGATCAAAGTCCATATTAGCGAAAATGTCAGTGGTTTAGTTCTGACATCGCGTGGTCTTTAGTGCTCTTGACGGTGTTAATATGCACAAAGAAAACCACACTTCTTCAAAACATTTCCCATCCATGACATCGTTCCATTTTACCGTTTTGCTAGTTCCAATATTCCGTATTTGTCATTCACTTCACAGGGCTATCGGAACCTCGTGTCACAGCGCATTGCTCTTTCCGGGCTTCCCCTGATTGTACATGCCCAACCCCGTGCAGTAATTGGTTGGAATAGATCACACGACATGCATTATGCACGTAAAAATTAGCACCTCGTGCCTCGCCTTGTTGGTGGTTTGAGGATTCTTTGACGTGTGTATTGCAATGGAGTAGAGGTGCCCGGTGGCAAACCTAGACTCCTAGGATTATAAATATTGTTGAGTGTCTGGAAAAAGTTTGTTCGTGGCGACGATGTTGTCACATCACAGTAAACAATATTATTTACAGGTGTCTATCTTTGGAATTTCGAGTGCTCAACCCCATTACAGGAGAGCGTAATGAACAATTTGAAAGTTTATGCCGTGAAACTCAAAGTAACAGTTGCCTTTCCAGAGGTCGGTCCATACTTTGAAATTTATATATATATAGGGCGGGAAATGGTCAAAATGTTTGAATCAGAAGAAAACTAGTATTTTCCTCGTTCACCCTGTAAAATCTTATGGATAAAGGATGTTTGGTTTGGATGTTATGAGGGAAAGCGTGTTCTATTTTGGTCGACCAATATCAACTTTACGCAGTATTCAATATGTTTACAAAATAACGTTTTTAGCTCCCATATCAAAACAGATTAAAATGGCAGCGTGAAACGTAAGAGATCAGGTATTGGGGTGAATATCTTTCAATCAAGATGAAACTTTGTAGAATTAAATTGGGCCATCCCTCCTTTAAAGGTACATGTTCCGATCGGACTCATCTTCTTTGGGATCCGATTTACCCTGAAGTAAGTTTCAATTTACAATATGATACGAACTGTATTTGATATAGCATCTCATCAAATTAAGGTGAAAACGCTTTACAAATAAAAAGTAATTATCATTTAGCCTAAAACAAAATAATATTATAGTTTTAAGAGTGGTGGACCATGAGATAAACACCGAAGGAGAATGGTCCGATTTTATTATAAAAAATCCTTTTCATTTAAATGTTTGAAGTGTTTGCGAGACCGAATTCTGGGCCCTAATAATACCCAGTAGAAACGCATATCTGACATTTCTGGTGTGTTAGCATGCTTAAAAGTCAAGAAGGCAGCTAATATGGATGCCTTTTAAGATCTTTAAACCATACAAATTGTTATATTCATAACACAAGATGAATTCAAAAATGGAAATGATTTTAGACGCCATTTTGGTGGTGTTGTATAAGTGTATTTAAAAATTATTGCAAAAAACAAATTAAACTGAAGAAGGCAGCCAATATGGATGCCTTTTAAGATCTTTAAACCATACAAATTGTTATATTCATAACACAAGATGAATTAAAAATGGAAATGATTTTAGACGCCATTTTGGTGGTGTTGTATATGTATTTAAAAATTATTGCACTCAAATAAAAGCCTTATCAAACTCTTCAATATGATTATGTTAAAATCAAAATGTTTCATAACTTCTGCATTTTGTCCTCTTCTTGAGATAAATCAATATTACACTAACTAAACATGATGCATGATATCGTCGCGTCGGTGACACGACATACTGTCGAATCTGACAGTATTGCATTTTATACACTCTTTAATTATACCAAACAATAAATGCGAAATTATATCGCCTAACAAAAATAACCCCTGTGCAGGGTTCGCCAGTTTCTTCCACAGGCGGAAAAAACCGCGGTTTTTTCCGCGGTTTTTCCACTTGGAAGAAACAGGTTTCTTCCAGTTTCTTCCACTAAAAGCGGAAGAAACTAAAAAAGTCATTTAAAAATTTTCTATTTTAAAGCCATGACTTACACTTTTGGTTTTATATTATACAGTGAATGAAATATAGTGAAATAATTTAAAATAACCATTCAAGGACCCCCCTACCTACCCCATGCAATTGCATAATTAAACTCACATTTATTCACAAGGCCGAAATATAAAAAATTACTGGAAGAAACTGATTAGACACTTTTCACACCAGCAAGGCCAAGTAGAGACTCCTCTTAAAGACTTGAACATCTTCAATTTCTTTAAACAAATGTTATAGTCTCCCTAACCCAGGTTCTCCCCACTAAGCATTACAACAAAAGAACAATGGTTGCTACTTTTATGATTTGTGTTTTAAAATTAACATATTGGCCATACAGATTTTAACAGCTTTTTCATTGTTTGCATCTACAATTCCAACTGTGAGAGTATAAATGTGCACATGGAAAGACTGAAAATGGGTTACAATTATCATCTGTATAATTTGATATCAAGACAAAACAAAATTGGTGAACAAATTTACTATATACTTGCAAGGTATACTAACATGCTATAAACTTGTAAATTAATTTTGAAAAAATGGATTGTTTGTAAAAGTAACTAAAGTAGCCTTGATGATTTGAAGTGCAAAGCAGATGAATATGGTGTAATTTAGTTTGTTGTTCATAATACATTTCTTTATTTCTTCCAGTTTCTTCCGGAAGAAACTGGAAGAAACCCCTTCCAGTTTCTTCCGGAAGAAACTGGAAGAAACCCCTTTTTTCCAGATTCTTCCATTCTTCCGGAAGAAATAGGTTTCTTCCGGAAGTTTCCGAACTCTGCCTGTAGAAATAACACCCATTTGCATAAAACGAATTGTAAAGCTCAAGTGCGTATTTGTCATAAAAGACATGAAAGAAGCGATTTTCTAATTAGAATTGCGATCCCCGATTGTAATTTAATTGCGGAACTGGAAACGCAGACGCCAATTTCTGTCCGTCCATTGTGAAAATAATGCCACCTCACGACAATGACCTCTAATTTTACTTGCCTGAACCAACGGAATAACTAATGGTGGGCGTATAGGCACGTAATGGCGCTATTCTCTGGCTATATCATAATTATTGGAACGACCTGTCCAGCAGTCAATGAATTATATCGGACTATATATGATATTAATTATCCTAATTACAAACTTTCTTCTTTTGCGATACATAGGCATGTTCGAGCTTTACCATTCACAAGTACAGTTTACAGCCAGAGCGAGACCAATGAAACTGTGCAAACAAAAAATCTCAAAATGTTTGGAAGTGTGGTTTGGTATGAAAGAGTTCCCGTAGAATTTTTGTCCTTAAAGTGATTTTCTTACTGTTTTGCATTCAATAGAGACCAGACTGTCAGAAAATGATGGGGTGCAAATTTTCAGACTGTTGCCCCTTTCTTGTAGGGGGAATGTTATGCAGTGTGAGAAGAGAAAATGTGAAATCGAGTCAAATTGTGTTTTAATGTACATTAACATGTTCGTCTCCTTATAAGGATTAAAAAAGTATATATTATATATATAATCCCCGAACATTACAAAGAACATCCGATGAAAAAAAATGTTCAAAGTCCCAAATATGAAAGTTTCAAGATGGCTGGTGTAAGACCACGGTTTACTTTGGATCAGCAAGCTTTCATGGTATTAACCTACAGCGAAACATAATTGGTAATCAAACTGAAAACCATACAAGGTTTTGTATTCTGCTTGAAAAACAAGCGCAATTAATTTAAGTTTTAATTGCAATTTATCTACAGAAAACTTCAGCTTATAGGTCTTGTCGCAATTAATGGACGCTGAGTATACTGTATTTGTGCAAATATTACCTTAGAGTTGTAAAACAAAAATCTCGGAGCAATTTCAGTATGTTCATGAACTGAGACATTGGAATTAGTGATTTTCTGCACTCACGCCAATTTACAGTAAAAACAACATATAGGCTTATTACTGTACTAACAAACTTTAATATTATCTTTCCGCCTGAAAATATAAGCCCCCACCCCTTTACCCTCTCCCCCCAAAAAAAAAGTGGTTGCGCAACTGTTTGGTTTGGAAGTTACGAGCGAAAATATGCCCTATTTAGGTCGACAAATATTAATTTTACCAGAGTACTCTATGGGGATTACAAATCACGTTTTTAGCTCTCACTTCAAAACGGGTTGAAATATCGGCGCGAAACTTTACGTGCGGCTTTTGGGGTGCAGGCCCATTCTATCAAGATGAAAAATTTATAGACTCGGGTCATCCTCCTTTACGAAGGAACCAAATCACCTTAAAGAGACTGGCACATTTGGAAAAGAGCGCGCCTCCAAAATTGATATTTGTCCATGCATGGTTGTAAAGCTTATATAATTAGCCCTCACCTGAAATGATAAAGCCCAAATCAGTGCCCCTAATTTTGCCTCAAACCATCAATAGTATATACTAGATGAAAGTTATAGAATATTTCAAGTCGTGATACTGAAAATGTATTTTTAATGAAACAATTCGTCCAAAACATTGTACCATAGAGGATGATAGAAATATCATACAAAAAAGAAGAAGAAAAACAAGCAAATAAGCAAAAAGGTTAACGGTGTAGCCGGAAGGGGGAGGGAAGCATATTCTTCGACAAAATAGTTCAAAACAAATATAAAATCGTATATGTAAATATACGTTCTGATGCTATCCGCTAGGAAAGCGAAGGACACCCCTCAGACCTAACACCTATAGATAATATCTATCGCTCTCTACCAACCCTGGTTGATAGCTCAGTTTTTAGCAAGAGCGTCGGGCTTGTAATACGAAGGTCACCTGTTCGAATCCACACATGTTTTTTTTCAAAACTAAGGTGCGCTGGCCATCTCCAGGGAAAGATTAATAAATATACAAGGTTTCATAATGTATGTATACTCATCCAGTCGGTGACATTATTAGGAATCATGATTGTTAACTTTCACTCGTATGCTGACGATACTCAGCTTTTCTGTGAGTTTAATCCAAAGATTCCATTCCAGGTGATTGTGAGCATTCGCTTCAAAAACTTTCAAGCTGTATATCTGACATAAACACCTGGATGTCAAATAATATGCTGTGCAGATGAATCAAGAAAAGACAGAATTTATTGCCTTTGCCACGCCCTGTGTTTTGAAAAATCTGCCTCCAATACAGTTAGATCTGGGTGTATACCTCTGTTCCTGCATATATGTAAAGAAATTGGGGTTATGTTTGATTTCCATGTCCAATGCGATTGGAGCTATCTGTAAAAGTGTAAATTACCACATTCGTAATTTATGGCGTATCGTAGGTTTATCACTTTTGATGCTTGCAACCATGTTGTACAATCGCGATCTTTGGTCTTGTCCCGCATTAACTATGCCAACTCATTGCTATATGACGCCAAAGAAATAGATCTCAAAGGCTCCAGCGCTTGCAAAATAAAGCTGCGCGCTTGGTGTTCGCATGCGGTCGTGACCAGAGTTTTCGTATGCATGGTCAATGTTATTACTTCGGATTTCTTCGGCCATATTGGATTTCGGGTCTGCCGTATTGGATTTGATAGTAATGTTGTGATCATATCACATCAATACCCCATCCGGTAGACTCCTCGAAACCCGGATAGAGCATAAAATTATGGCCATTTTGATGATATAAGGGTGGTGACGGCCATATTAGATTTAAAAAATGGACCCCACGACCCAATTTTTGCAACATCCTCCAAAATTTGTTAGCTTTTTAGGCCCAAAAAACTAAATTCTATCAATAGAAAAAGTCTGTACTCTATTTCCATCCTGTGCTCATATTTCTCCTGACTAAATCATGTAAATTGGACGTTTACCATACAAACTCAGAATAAATACAGCACTAAATATTTTGAATTAAAAAAGAGAAAGAGATACAAAGTGAGATAATAATAAAAGCGATTGACGACTGAGCCTGGAAGAGTTCTGGATCTAATTCTCTTGGGATGTAATGAAAATTATGAGTGAGCCAATCTCATTGTTTTAGTTCTTTCAGCAAAAAGACTCATAATATGCTTAGGATCCAGTACTACTCTCACATTATGCTTTTTTATGGGAATAGAAAAGCAAGGTGTTCACATCCCTCACAGTAATTTACAGTGTATCAAGTATATGTTTTGCGTCACAATTCAAAAGCATTCAGACCGGGATTCAGCATTGTACTTTAGGCTTGTAGTAAGATATTCATCTGGCAAATGAAAGATGGATAAGCCGGGTGTCCAAAGAAACTGAGTGTCCCCCATGAGAGAATGTCTAGCTACCATAGCAACATGTACGGAATAAACCGTGACCTTATAGACGAGGCCATTTGGGTACAGTGCTGAAACAAATGATGCATACAGCACTAAATGGAGAACACAATAGACAGATGGGTGGTAGGAAATTCAGTTCACACGGACCATGTAGTATATGACACCTGGATTAGCAAATATACAATAGCAATGGTCTGTGAGCTGTTTACGACATGCTTTTCAAGTTTGGTAAATGCTGGCAGTAATGTCAACATCCTTGTTCCCACAAATTGCCACAAACTGCCACCTCCCCCCTGGAACTCTTCCTGTTTTTACTGTTTTTACGAATGTAAACATCCAAATTGTTTTTTCAAACTCGTGGAAGTGATTTCAGTAAGGTCCTGTCATTATGTCAATTGTTTTCATGCTATTATGTCTCTTTAACGTAATTAGACGATGCAAGACTTATGAAGAAAATCAAGCAAAGTGATATTTTCAAACTTTGCTTAAAAAGTTGGCAAGAAAGTCTGCCTTTTCGGGTATTTCTTGATATCTGCATTTCGCCATTGGGCCAAATACTTCTTTGAATTGCGGATGTCTTAGAGAATATATTATTGGGTTAACACAAGCAGTGAAAGCTACAGGTATTGCGCAGTACAAGAGAGCGCGTGAACTGTACATTTCCGGTACAAGAAGAACTATGGCGTATGGTGTAACACAGACGAAGAACACAGCAAAATGCTGGTGAACAATTTTTGGTGATTTTTTAAAATGATTGTGTTGTTTTGGATTTGTTCAAGCTTTAAGCTAGCAGCACGCGAAGCCAGTGTGTCTATATGCTTCCTGGAGAAGTCGGTGTTGGAGGAGGCCGTTGGAATTGTTTGGGTTTGTGGCCAAGCCGCATCCATTGGATGGTGGTTCGGTTTCCATTTACTTTAAAAGTTCAACTCAGTCTCGACGACGTAGAACTGGACTCGTTGCTGTTAGCAACGCCTCCAAGCTCTCTCTCTTCTTTTTATGATAGTATTCCATATGTTTATCCGGTGTTGTAAAGCTGTTTTTTAATATGGAGGATATTAAAATAGCAAATTACAATGGTTACAAATGGCCCACGGATAGAGAAGCAGTCCGAATCAGATGGAAGTCTTTGGATCTTGGGTGCGAAGCAGTATGAGCAGAACGTGTGCGATTTATCAATCACCGGAGCACCAATTCCACCAAGTGAAAAAGCTACAATACGATGCTTGAGTGTGAGTATAGACTGCTTACCCTAACGATCATTTTCCGTCTAGGTAAATAAATCCCGGTAAACGGTGAGAGGCCATTTAATAAAACTAATAGTTTATAGGATGGCGGCTAACAAAACATACCGAACCAATCCCGCGTACAGCATAAGCCAAGAAGCCGAACAAAACGGTTCATGTCCAGGAAATGGCCATATCCACTTTTACTCAGAAGTCCTATTACACTCCCGGGTAATCCTAAGCAAGAAATCAGATCTGACACAGCACGGCAAACGACAAAGACATTGGTATCAGTTATGAGTTTTTTTGACAGGATCACGGCTACAATAGTTGCTGAGTTACCGATAATGCCAGTAACAGCTATAAGAGAAAGAACGACTGCAAAACATACACGTTCACTGAAGTCATACACACTCATGTCTGTGCGATTACCTTGCAGAGCAAATACCTCTTCTGCAAAAACCATTTTATCTTTTCTGTTCAACGCTTTTTTTTCCGTAATGATTGACCACTTGTAGTTTCCCTGAAGTCCCAGGTTGAACTAGTAGCACGTACTTTGCAATTACAGTGTTGAGAATGGCTTATTCAATCTCTGGAGAAACGTTTGAATCACTACATTGTACAATATGTACCCGTAAAACTACCTGCCGAGGAAGAGTGGTGTACGATAGCTACTACTTTGAGCTTCTCCTTGATACTTGTTAGTTACGTTTGGTAAAGCTGGAAAGTATCCTTCAATCATATAGCCAAGAATAGCAGAATCTTATTCCAGTCAGAACTTTAAAGTTGTAATTCTTTCGTGACAACGGCAAAAACATGAGGCGTCGACACATGAAAATATCTAAATAAGGAAGTAGGACAATAAAAAAAATCGCAGATTGACCTTGACAATCTTGCTACCGCTTTTGCTATTTGCACCTATTATGTAGAAAGAATGTCTATAATGGTATGTGAAGCCAAGCATGCCCCCATTTGCTGCCATTGGAGACCTTCTTTAAATAAGAAATATTACCGAGTTAAAATTTCATTTATTCATCTTCTAGTTTTGACGTTTAGATATGCATTGTTATCGAATAAAGCAAATCGGATTGATCATTAAAGAGGAACACTAGTGCTTAATTAATTAATACTTCAATTAATCTGTCCGACCATCCATGGTCCGACAGTGGTTACTTCACCTTTAAATCATGACAAGTCATACACCTACGTATGTCAATCGTCTGATCGGGTTGTCAAATTGGCTATTTTTTACTAATCGTTATAACTCGAGCAGTAATTATGTTTCGCAACCGAATTGGATCGGTATTATCGTGATCTATCTACAATAATGTGTAGAGGGAAAAACGGTAACACTTTAAGCTTGTTCTTAAACATGTTAAAGATTCAGCGCACTTTTTTCACAAGAGTTCAAACTACTTGGTCAGACAATGATATGAAAAACTACTCTATGAATGCAAAATAATGGCGACACTATAAATATCAAATCACTTTATTATTCAACCATATTTAAAAAAGCATTCAACAATAAAGGAATACATTTTGCCCAGGACAGACCTTACCAAGGGTCATGCAGGGCAACAATACATAAGACAAATCTACAATAATTACATAAACAAATACATAAACTATTAAAATAAAATCGCCCAAAAGATCGTTTTTAAAATACAAAAAAAAAAAAAATATTAAGAAGATAGCACTGCTCCCATGAACGCTCCCCTTTGGCATGGTAGATTACAAAAGAAGCAATTATGGACAGTTTGAAAACATTATTTCTGAAATCCTTGAAGGAAACGGGAGAATTGACTGTGGAAGGAACGGACCCAACTTCGAAAGCGATAAACGTAACATCAAAATTATTGTTCTGAATATCCGAAACCACGGAGCATATTATTGTGTTTGAATGGGTGGGCCCTGTCCAATACCGTGCTCAAAGGGGACCGAAAACTCAAGGATGAGAAGTTTTTTAAGGTCCTTCCAGAAAATAACTAGTTCGGGGATAAGGTTCGAAGGGGAACATTCAGTTGGAATGGTAGCGTCCCTAGCGAAGCCTGCTTCGTGTGGAATGTCATAAAAAAGATAACAGCATCTGATTATGCGAGACCAGCTCTAGCAATAGTGATAAAATATTTTAAAATGCTGTTATGACGATAAGTATACCTTGATTGAGGAAAACTTTGCAGTTGTTAAGGACATGATTGAGAGTTTCCTTGTTATTACAGTGCAAGCATTTGTTTGAGATATATTTCCCCCACCTAGCAAGGTTGACTCTAGTATTCAGAGAGCCACCAAGGGCGTTAACCAAGAATTTACAGACTCTCAAAAGAAGATTGAAGATAATATTTCTCCAGAGGGTACAGGATTCCCTGGAAAGGAGATCATAGAAGGCACCTTGCACAGCAAGGGAACGGACATGATTATGCCATAAATCGGAGATGGAATTGGTCAACATTTGCTTGGCGGAGAATTTTTGATGATTAAAATTAGATGAAGCATTACTGACATTAAAAATATTTTCGCATTCATCAGTCACTGATTTTTTCCGGGTCCACCCCCGCTCTCTATCTAAACGGGTAGTCAATCAGTGATTGACCAGCTCATCGCTTTTATTTCTGATGGATAACTGAGTCATTGTATGACTCTCGAGATATAGGTTGGAGATGGAACGGATATTGAGACCATTGGGCATAAAAATAAAAGCAAGGGTACCTGGTTTAGGAATGCCAAACCATTTTTAAGGTAACGATTGCACATAGCGTCCAGTGCCTTTAAAAGAGAAGAACATAGATCATTGACTCTTAAATGGTAACGAAGAGAAGGTAAACAAAAATCTTGTATAGACCTGAATTTTATATTCGGAACGAATAACTGAATAATCGATGTTTTCCAGGGCGGAAGTATTTTTATCACTAAGGTCGGAAAAAATATCGGAAAGATTGGTTACGAAAGGTGATCAAGGACCCAAGGAATTTGTGAGATTCGTTTTCCACAGTGGGGACCTGGTCACCATCAATATCGAATAGAACAGAAGTTGGAGAGCCAGCCGATAGAGAAAGAAACCTGCATTAGGTGGGTTTCAGTTTAAGTGACATCGAAGAGCAATGATTAGTAATGCGGTTGGTGAAACGATGGTGAGTCTTTTTTTGTCTGGTGATCAAGCAGAAGTCATCTGCAAAAGGAGTGGTAATGAAGAAAAGCCATGTTGTTGAATCATAGGAAATTTGTATTTATACGTGTATAAGCTGCCAGAAATGGTCCACGTGTACTAATCTTAAATGCAAATTCGGATGTGTCTGTAAGAAATTTGCAACTTGTATTTTCTGTCGTGAAACGGACAGAATAATTACAGCACAGTGGCCATTGGCCGTGGGAAAACAAACAATTGCTCATAACACAAAAACGCAAGATCGGGATCAAACTCAATGTTTGTGAATAAGCTTTTCAAGGATATCTAGTGAACAATGAATAAAACAGAAGGGATGGAATACCGAAATGCACCTTTAAAGGGCCAACGAGAGATTTCAATAACAGGTGTCCCTAAAACTTTGAAAAGTCAGATTTTGCAAGGGCCTGCCGTCTGAAAGATTTTATACAAAATATCCCATCTGAAACGATTAAGCTGAGAACTGCACCTAAACAAGTATTTCACCGAATAAAAAAACATACCCTAAACAAGATTTGTGTTTTTGCTACATAAACAGTCTTTCTGTCGGTTTTTGCTACCATAAACAAATGAGCAATGCATTGTGTTGATAAGATACCCGTTTCTGGCCTTTAGTCATGTTGACTTACTTCAAATTACACGATTTTGATGATTTGATCACAATTTCAGGGTTATGAAAAACATACCCTTTTTCCATATTTGCTGTTTTTGACACCCTAATCAGGTACGCGCGTACTTGCCTGTTGGAAAAGAGAGACCCTTTTACGCATTTTCTTGTTCATGCATCATATCACCTTTAAATACAAGGCCCCCCGGCCCAATTTTTACATTTTAACTAGGCCTCATAAGATGCATCTATGGTTCGAAGATGAACCTGAGTTTTATGATATTGTTTTTTATATGTGTGGCAGGCAAGTGGACAGAAAAAAACAGAGATGAATAGATGCTTATTTCTATGGCAGGAGAATAAAAATTGGCAAGAAATGAGTCAATGGTCTCTAATATAGATTTCAGGACAAATCAAATTTTATGTTTTCGTATTTGCTACTGCATTATTCTAGGTAACCTTTAAATGACTACTAAGATTCTCCTCTTTAGAAACTTGGGGGTACTGAAATTGCATGATGTTCAATACCAAACATGAATTTGAGATTAAAACCTACGTATACAAGATGATGTTTTATATATAAACTTCTGCCCAAGCAGACCAATTATTGCATTAAAATCAAGGGAAAGAACGTTAGTCGAATTATAGGAAGAAGTTTCTACTCCCACAACAATTTTCACACCTTTTAACATTGTGTAGAGTGCAAATTCATTTGAAGGGCTAATCTTTTCAGATATGACAAACTTTGCTGAATTAGTGGAGTCTTGCACACTGCTACGAAAAGGTGGCACAAAATGATTTGGTCTTATACGTAACCAAGCATCTCTGGATTAAAAACATTTTTTTACATTTTGCTCTTGCGTACGTATTACAGAGGCGATCGTGGCTGCTGCCCCTCCCTGCCTTATGTGTTAGTTGCACATGACCTTGTGGAGTTTTCTGTGTTGATGTTTTGTGATGATTCAATCCTCATCCTCTCTCATCTTAGGCCGTTGAATTACCACTCCTTCAGCTACGGTTGTAGTTTTTTCAATCATCTGTGTAGTAATCCCCCGT
>JAMKCH010018058.1:0-32719 GCA_023653785.1 Ophioderma brevispina
ATCCAGGGGCATGCAGATCTTCAGGACTGACCATACCTCGGGACCCTGAGAGGCCAGGGCACAATGTTCCACCTCGGTAAGAACTGGGTTTGATTCCAAATAAGAGGTGTATGTTTTGAGAATATTTTAACTGTTTCTCACAAAACAATTTTAGAAAATAACACTCAAATGTAACAATAGGTTGTTCCTAGGAAAGCTGGGTCAAATAATTGATGATATGCGTTTTAATATAAAGGGCCAGGAGGAGATTGTTGTCAGAGGGGAGGGGGGAGGAGATTTTTTCTATGATACAAATTTCTCTCAAAGTTGACTACTGATCAGTTGATGTAGAACACCTACTAGAATGTTTTGAAGGTTTACTGGACAAACAAGCACAAAGAAAACCGCACAACCAAACTTGTTTTGATGAAATTGCCTGCTATAGTCATCATCACTGGAGAAAACCATGCTTTGATTTTCTGTCTGCACGACAGAAAAATACTAAATCCTCTTATTTACATAAGGACGGGTTTGTATTCGGGCTATTCACTTCAGGTGCTTGTGATCAATGGTAGAATTTCCAAATATGAAAAAACCGGGTTTAACAAAATGGGGGTGACTTTCTCTTTGAAATGTCCTCATGTCTCTTTAAATCCTTCCATGTGATGATTTCTTTTTAACCCATCAATGAGGGGTTGTTGCTATCGAGGAGCGGCGTGTTTGTTTTTTGTTTTAATAGTTTCGGTTCTTGTTTTCTTGTTTGCGAACTAGTCGGCCGTTTTGTGTCCGTTTCCGCCGAAAATTCGGCAAATTGTTCGGGACGTGATGGGCCTCTTGCCGTAGGTTTTATTAAAAATGTAAGGCACTCCTCCCACTAAGTGTCCCTATGGACTCTGTCTCGGTGCATGCAGCATCATCAATTTTGGTCAATGTAAATCCTTTGGGCCTTTGGTCACCACAGCATTAGCATTTAGACAACTGGAGCAAGTAGGTGAATGAGGCAAGCTTTATTATTGGAGCCATCTCTTACACCACTGTACCCCAGAGGGCATAAATTAATGCCCGCAGAACTGGGGGGAAATTACATGAAATAAGGCGTTTAAAGGTGCAGCATTTCGTGTGATTCCAGCCACCTTATGTTTTTATTCCATTGTGCACTAGATATCCTGTGAAAAGCTATTCACAACTTTAACTGATCCCGACTTTGCGGTTTTGCGTATGAGCAATTGCTCCGTTTCCCACGGCCCCAGAGGCCACGTGCTATAATTTCTGTCCGTTTACAGACAGAAAATACAAAATTGCGAATTTCTCCGACAGACAGGCCAGATTTGCAAGTAAGATTTGGCAACACATGGTAATTAATAATGTTAACGGTTCAGATGATATGAAACATCTCAACTTTATTAGGTAAGGTAAGTCGCGGCGGGGGGGGGAGGGTTGTGGATCATTAAATGCCCCTTTAAGATTAAAACTGAAGCTTGACCACCTTTTATTGGGACCATTGTGGTGCTTATGACCTCAGGTGTGACCCTGACTTTAGAGGTAATGATCCCAGAAGTGACCTTTGAACTTTGTGAACTAGAAGCATAGCTCAAATACAGTGACCTCAATATAATTTCTGCACACCACTGTATATGAAAAACTCATAGATGTGTTGGCAGTGGTTATTATAGCTGCTGTGGTAATATGTAAAGGCATGTGTTGTCCAGTGAATATAGCGCTCAACTCATAATTGCAAAGATTGCGATATTGTGCGTTTTAAGTTCTGTTCAGGCTAAAGTGTTGTCCACATGGGCAACTCGCTTGCTCCACTTAGGAGTGAATTCAGTGTGAAATAGGAAACTGTTAGGGATATAGTCAAAGATGATGCAAAGGCATGTTGTATGGCAGCTAACATATTCTAGTGACATTGGAATGTTAAAACTTGACGCATGGTTTTTTTTTAAAGTATTTGATGTCTATACTTCATTTGTTTTCAGTATTCAAATCTTCATTCTTTACAGAGATTTACCAGAGTTTGCACCACACTACCAAGCACCATCAGCGGCATGTCGGGGGGCTCAGCTCAAATCTGGGTTGTTACAGGTAACACCCAATTTCTGACAGTGTAAATGTTTCCCTGTGATGGGAGGGGAAAAAAGAAGAGTTAAATCAGGCACTGACATCTAATACTGTTTGTACCTTGGATCACTATGCTGGTGCCTTGACAACGGAATTGCACAATGGGAGAACTGCAGTACTTGGCCCATTGTCACGATAAGGAGAGCTTCGTAACTGTCCATTGGAAAAGTGCCAAACAGTTTTGTAAATGGTTGCTGGAAATCCATAGATATTGCACGATCCCGAAATGCATCTCATTAGGTGCCCATTTCCATCCGGCAACTTGTACAGAGGTATGTTTACAAAAAAATTTAAAAAATTTTGTGGTCGTTCGCGTCGCCCGAACAGTGCCTAAAAATACAAGTACAAAATACCTTTGCACGTGCAGTTAATCATACAAAAATGTAGAAGAATAGAATATCTAAGAACAAAAACAATCGAGGCATTGGTGTTGGAAATTCACAACAAAACGTGATTAGTTTCGATCGTACGGTGCCCTACTTGTCACCTGACGGACGATTACACAAGTATAGTGCAACGTCACAGAGAAGGTAAGTTTTTGGTATTTTTGGTACGCTCCAACCGTTTGTTTTAGCCGACTTGAGGCTGATAAACGTTCCCGGATGGAAATGGGCCACCGAATGGATGCCATTTCGGGGATTGTGCAACTAGTCTATTGCAAAATTTGGTGCCTTATTTCTGAGGTGGATTAGAGTGAAACATCTTTTGTTATTTGCCGTGCACAAGTGTGAACCATGTGTCTGATGGGGAACACCATTGTCTTGGGGTTATTTTTTCTTTAAATATTGTTGTGTGCATTAATTGACAAACTCTAGGAAAGGGCAAATGGTTTACACGAAAACATATTTTTTTTAACTTTTTCAAATTTGACCTGCAGATAAAGCACACAGACTCACAACTTTGTAAGGTTTATCTTAGAAAGCTAAAAAACACATAGGGTTTTATGTGGTTACATATCGGGGGTTGACAAACACAAGGACGTAACTCAGCACTGAATAGAAAATTAAAGAATTTCTTTAAGTCTACTGTAATAATGCTTTTGAGTAATGGGATATTTTATTTTCTTACTAAGCAAATATATTCAATACTCAAAATGCAAAAATCTCATAAAGCACGTATATGGTACTGTAAGCAAACATTATATAAAAACTTTATTCATACCCCCAACTCTGCGTATTTACGACACACAGCGGCAAATCGGTGAAGCCGTTAACAAAAATAGCGATATGGCCGCGCGAGTGGATTGGAATTGAAAATGTATAATTGCACTCCGCGTTTATGCGTAATGTGCTTTAGAACGCGTACGCGGTCGGGGAGGACTGATTTATTTTCTCACTGGGTGTAGTAATAATTTTGTTTTAAATCTCTATTGATAATTTATAGTTTTAAAAACTACTGTTTATTCCTAATTAAGTGCAAAAAAAATGAAAAATCTTTTGTTCTGTCGTGTAGATTAGGTTAATAAACTGACGCATTTACTTTTGCTCGAAAATGGGACAACAATGCACTGCACTGAATTTTGATGCTTGGCCCAATGCACTCGCGTCCTGCGGAGCTCGTGCATTAGACGCATCAAAATCTCAGTGCGCCGTGCATTGATTGTCCCATTTTCTGGGCAAGAACATGATATGCGCAGTTATTAACCGTATAAGTAATGAACAGCAGAATTAAGAAATCCATTAATATTTCTTTCAGTGCTGAGTTATAGTATTCTGTTTGTCATCCCTCGATATAACCAGGATCACTGGAGTTTTTGACCACCACTCTTGCTCCTGGAACAGGTCTTCCTTAACTACTTAAAACGGCTGATCTTTCAGACTTTTATTTTATTTCATCTAACCTAAAAAATTAATAAGAATTTTATATTGTAAAAGAACCTAGGGTGGGATTTGAACCCCGAATCACTGTAGTATAAGGATGTTAGTATCTAACCACCTAGACCAGTGAGGATTGCTTGCCAGAATAAATTGATACTGCTATAATTAAAAGTGGCCGCTCTGGAACGATTGTCTTAACTTGCACTCCAGGAGCATAAGTGGCTGATCAAAATCTCATAATTGTCTGAACTTGGAATGTGTAGAGATATTGCTTCCTTAAAACCATACAACTAGAATGAGCATTATCTAGATAACACCTTTAAATAAATGTGGTTGAATTAATAATATAAAATGTTAGTTGGAGTGCATATTGTTAATCTATTCCTCAGTCATTTCACAATTGAACAATGTTTCTTCAGGGGGCGGTAACTTAGTGCCATCACCACGTCAAATTGGTCATCGTTGATGCGGCATCACTCCCAACCCCACACCCACACTGGACAACCTCCCCCCACATGGTTGCAACCGCACCCTGGCCAACATTCCCTCACCCTACTGGCTAGGGTCACCTTTTGGTCTCTCCCCTCATGGACCCCCCCACCTAGTGCTGTGCATCCCGGGGGTATTGATGCCACCAGGCCCACGGGCACATTTACAGGTTCCGGACGCCCACAGGGGTGGACAGCTGGATAGGGACACGAAAAAGCTCCGGGCAGATTGTGTTGAGTCCCACAATCGCAGTCCCGGGCAGAGGCAACCATTCCAAACCTAGGTAAGGTTTTATATCAGAAACTTCTTTGGCATAATTGCATTATACCTTTGCACTCTACGCTATTCATGCACCCTTTATTTAAGGATTATAGCACAGAATACAGAGTAGGTGAAAAGGGTTATATATGGTAATTATCCCTTTTTATGAGTCTGGACGCAAGATGTTACCTCACTCACAACCAAAATGGCTGTATATGTCTCCCTAGTAAGACCTACATTGTGGAAATATGTCAGCCATTTGGATCCTTACTCAAAGGAACTCATACAAAAAGTGGGAAAAATAAAAAGAGGCAGTAAGATAGTTAACAATAATTACGATTGCAAAATAGTGTTTCAGAATCACACAGGAGCTTGAGTGGGACATCTTCTCTACAAGACACCAAATTTCAAGAATTACATATGACCAAGCTATAGGGGGCATTCTGGACTTCCAGTTCAAAACTCAAAACTACCTGCAACCGGCCCAGAGGCAAACCGGAATAGGAAGAGCGCACCGCCATGGCCTCTCTAGTGACAGCGCACCATATAGAGCCTATAAGTACTCTTATATTCTTAGAACCATTAAAGACTGGAATAATCTGCTGCCAAACATGTCCAAATCACTGACCCATAAAGTTAAAAAAAAAAGCCGTTACTACTTATAAGTACTGAAGATCAGGCCAGTAAGCGCCTAAAAAGGTCCCTCATTTGCGCACAACCCCTTCCCCTCCCGGCCCCATTCCTTTATGTACGCATGGGAATTGTGCTAGAGTACAAGAAGAAATTGCTGTTTGTAGTTCGGCCTCAATGAATTATTCATAAACTTGTGCACAATACCCAGACCCCAGGTTGATCTCACGATTTGTCTACAGACCCCCGCGTTCCCCAGGACACAGACTCCGAGGGTTCACCTTTCTTGTAGGCCCTGCCAATTCTTTATTGCATGATGCATGCGAAGGTGGCCTGAAGTGCTTGCTGTTGGCCTCAAAAATAAGGCCGCGCATCTTGTTTTTGCTTATGTTAGCGAATAAATCATTGTTGGATCCTGCATTGGCTTCCAGTTAAACGAAGAGTCCAATATTAAACTTCTTCTTTGTATCTATAAATGAAAAACCATTAACAAAGCACCTAGCTACCTTGTTTAAGAGCCAGTAATTACATCTGGCCTGGACGTCGACCCTGCTGGCATCTATGTTGTACTTGCCCTTGTGCTTCCACACACTCGTTAGGAAGGGCTGGGGATGCCTCCTTCGCCCACCACGCTGTGTCCAAAACTATAAAAAGAGCTCCCCCTAAGTTCATGAAAGGTGGGGTGTTGTTGACTGAGTTCGAGGTTGCTGAAACAAAACCTCTACACAGTTATGTAAAGTTCTGTGTATGTTGTAAGTTTTCTTTTGTTAATTTTTTTCTGTTATTGGCTAGTTTCTAATTTAATGATTCGTCTGCTTTGTATGCACTGTCCTGCTTTGTAGAGCAACATATAAATGCTTCAGTAATAAATAATAATAATGATTTGATTTAAAGCGAAATAAAACAGATGTACCCTTGCCATATTGTTTCTAGACCTGCAAAGAAAATTGTGGCATATACAGTGTGAGTAATAAAAACCCTACATTCGGAAGATTTTTTTCAAGGTTAAACATTGTTTTGCTTCAATGTTGCTTGGTTGTTTACAGAGTTAAAACAGTCTACCAGAAGATTTTAGTTAGTTTCTGAACCCAAAGTCCGAAAGACACCATGTCAATTTTGCGGGGACCGAAAAATTCAGTTTGGCCGATTTTTAGCCATACAATGCGGAAAGGGGGAGGATCGAGACTGACACCGACGTTTTTTACCACACAAATTATAGCAAGGACAATTCACACATTGCACAATTCAGATGGTATCGATTTCTTTCGCACAAAAACATCTCAGTTTGAATAAAGCAGTGGTATTGTGTAACTTTATAAGTAAAAATATCTTCAAAAAATTAATTTACCATTGTTCACTCATAAAGGTCGGTTATGACAATCACTCATCTCCATTGTTCAGTTCTGACGCCTAATGAAACTGCTCAGAGTTTTTGTTTTTCTCTCTAAGGTATTACTTTGCACACATATAGTATATAAAGGTCCCCCCATAATTGCAAGAAAAAAATAAAAGGGGAAGTTTTTGTAAATAATCGGAATTAAACTTTCAAATTCAATATCGCACTCCAGTTTTTTCAAGCGGAATACAAACCTTTCTATGGTTTCACTTTACCTCCCAAGTTTCGTTTGTGAGGTTAAAACCATGATGAAATCTTGCTGAACCCAAAGTAAACTGTGTCTTACACCAGCTATCTGAATTTCTCTTATTTGGGAAATGAAATTTTTTACTTCGCATGTCTTTTGTAATCTCCGGGGATATTATTTTTATAATCTCCAGGATATTATCTTTACACCTTCGTTGTTAACAGTAATTTGATGTTAAATGTCTGTACTCAATTAAATCACGCCTGAAGGACCATGTACTCTTTGTAAAGCGATGCATCTTGTTTTTTGGCTTCAAAAAATTCGGACAAACGGATTTTTAAGTCTCTCAACAAACTAGGCATAATTCTTCCTCCAACGTCCAAATGCACAAATGAACGTTTTCTGAAAAGCCTGTTTATCATTTCGTTATAACAATAGCAAACATTTGAGCAAAAAACAATTAATATTTTAATAGTTTTTATTTGAATGTAGGGTTTTTTTTTACTCACACTTGTAGTTGGGTATTTGAAGCAATTTCATGAATGAGGAGAGCAGAGCATCATTTCTTGTGGATTTGTCTGTACGAAGGTAATGACAAATTAGTGGGTGTGCCCTCGGGAAAGTGTGGGTTAAGTTATACCAGGATCAAAAATGAAAAAAATTATTGAATTGTCATAAAAGGCAACCCAAAGGTTCATTTTGTGACAAGAATAAAAGTTGTAGTTTATACTACCTACAATGTATGGTTACGGAGGAATAGGTCAAAAATCGTCAAAAGGGTCATCACCAAGGTCTATATCTTTATAATATGCCACCGATTTCTTTAAAAATGGTCTCAAAGTGGCTACCTTTCACAGGGATTGCAACAACAGAGTTACCCTTTTTGTATTTGTTTATCGGATAAATGAAAAACAAGGTCAATCCCATTGACCTCAATTGATATACCAAATTTGAAAAAATATGTTTTAGACCGTGCAAAATGTATTTGTTACAGCGAAAGATTATAAAAAGAAGTTGTTTTCTGTAGAATTTTAAAGAGTAGTACATATGGACTCTTTCCAATAATTTTCACCAAGCTCTTTGTCAAGTTTTTTTGGCTTTTTTGACTTGATAACTGTTTTAGGCATAATCGTTGTTTACGGACAAACCAGAGCGCATTTGTTTGTCATCTGTTTAATTTATGTTGACAAAAGGGTAACAAATTAGGTTCAATGACAGTTCAAACATCTAGATTGATAATTAGCTATTTTGGTGATTTAGATCAAGCCAGGGATATTCAAATCAACGGATTTTACTTACTCATTGAGCCCAATTTTGTTACCCTTTGGTCAACATTAAAATTTTAAACATCTATATTTTGTCTGATCCTTTAAGGTCAGCAGCTCTATTTGATGCATAAGTTGCCTTTCATGTCACTGTATGCATCAACAAGTAATGTTTTAAAATATCAGGAAGTCCTCATGGTAAATTAACAGGATCGGAAAGTCTTTTTAATCCATGTTCGTATTAAAATAGTAAGACATCGCAGTCAGTGTCGAATAAGAGTAGGGTGTTGTAAACCTGACTGTTCCCAATACCGCCCCCGTTAAAAAAAAAAACGCGGGCCACCGGGCCATGTTTGGAGCGGTCCCCTGTATCATTAGATACCAGGGCCCGGATCAGATTCACAGTTGAACAAATCCTGACACAACCACAAGCCACTACCAAAATGACTGGGGACACGACTAAAAACGAACACGGGAACATTGACAGACTGTTGAGTCCTTCATTGAGCCTGCTTGTCAAGAATTTGGATTTTTTGGAAACAAGATTTTTGGGCTTGGTTCAAAATTTTAATTTTTTATTTATTTGAACTTTGACATCAACAAATCTAGGAAAATCGGTCAAAAATCAGGTTTTAACTCATGATAGCTCTTTTTAAAAATACAGGAAATTAAATTTCAAATTACTTAAAATTCTATTTTTATATTAAAGGTGCAACGAGAGATTTGAGATATCCAGTAGGTGTCATATGCAGTGATTCATCATTAGATCGACACTAAAATGATTTCTACCTTGTATTTGGTACAGAAAATGTCTTAAAAGTGAAAACAAAAGGTGATTTTGTAAGCTTATATTTCACTGAAAACATAAGCTGCAATTCTATTGTTCCTATATGAAAGTAGAAATTCCACCTTTTTTTATACAAAGAAACAGTTTTCTGCTTACTTACAGATGGTGATATTTTGATATTAAAGCTTTAACAACAGTGTCACACAGAAGGTTCACATTTTTCAGGAACCTGTTATTGAAATTCTTGTTGCACTTAACGTCAAGATTTACATTCTATATTGTTATTTTTGTTCTATAAAACCGGTTTTCCAATGTGGAATTTATATGATGTAAATATATGATTGAAAATGGTTTGAGAATGAATTCTTTCTCGATTTTATTTCACAGGTATGTGGCGTATCTTGTCCATCACACGTCCAGCCAACACAGTAATCAGTTACAGAGCTAATGTTCGAACCAGCCATCTCATATGGTCACATGACACCTTCCCAGCATGCTCAGCTTCTGGCAGGCCCGACCGGACCCCAGCATTCTGGGAGCAGCGCCGCTTTCCACCGGCTATGCAGCACAGCAACAATTGGAGGTCTTGCACACTGGTACCATCAGGCCGAGCAAATGCAGAGGGAGGACCGAAGACAGAAAGAGAACCGCAGGCCATAAGCAGAAAACTGTCAATAAAGTGGAAAGGCGAAAAGTAAGCTGGAGTCTTGTGCAGACAGAAAGAAAGAAAGGAATCTGTGACAAGGGACCAGCTCCTCACGGGATCTGCCGATGCAAAAAGTCCCTTACAACGAGCCATTTTTATCAGCAAGTGTATTCAAATTAGTGGACAACCCCCTCTGCCTTATTGGTATCCCCACCTTCCCTAAGTGCAATATTTATATGATCAACTGCGCCACTCATTCGTTGTTGATCCTTGTCAGCATCAGGGAGTGCAGTAGTGAAAGAAAGAGCCGGAATTTCTTCTCCCGAAGTCCCTTTTCCCAAAGTCATTCTCACTAAAATGTTCCACAAAAAGCCAAAAAAAGGCGCAGTGGGTAGCGTTTCTGCCAGTAGTACCAAAATGTCTAGCGATTCTAAGCCGGCAGTGAAGCGCATCAGCACTACAGGATTTCCCGTAGAAACGCCTCTGATTTTGAGGTGATATGGATGTTACTACGGTGAGATCGCCAGAAAAACAGCAGTCGGAAACAACGACAGAGTTCAGAAGAACAAAACAGTCACGACAACAGAACCCTCAGCAACAGTGACAGCAACTACCGCAACAACAGCATGTACACCAACTACAGCATCCACACCAACCCCATCTCTACACCCCAACTAACATCTACCCCAAACTACGTCATTACTCCAAATAAATCTCTACGCCAAATACATATTCTACATCAACTACAATCTACGCACACTACATCATCTACACCAACAATATACATTACACCAAACTATCCATCTACACCAAACTCTCTCATCTACACAACTCTATCATCTAATCAACTGCAGCATCTACATTCAACTTCAGTACGGACAGAAACAATGATGAAGATGACAAAAAGTCATATACCAAAGACTGAGATGGCATCGCAATGTGCCGAGGTTAAGACTGTGCAACCAAAGCTTTCTTCTCAACCAAGAACTAGTACAATTAACATTGAACCTCAGTACCGAGAGAGGAAAGTCTCAAAGGAAGAAGACACCATCTCAAAGATAATACAATCTGTTGCTAAGACAATGGAGAAGTCAGCAAGGTCATCGGAAAACTCTTCCAAGGATTCTGATGACGAAGAAATAACAGATCTTGTTTCTCGATCTGGCATTGTTGTACGAACTCCAGGCATGGAGTGTGACTCCAAGAAAAACATTGACAAAGATGATGAAAGTAGTCAAGAAAGTGCCTCTCTCATATTGGATGACAGGGGAACTGAGAGTACTGATCTGTCTCCAGAGCCTGAAGAAACTACCTCTGAAAATCAACTGGTCCCAGTGTCCAGATGTACAGACATTGTTCCTTGCTCAAGGAGTTCACTAGTGGTGACCACAGCAAGTACTAATTCAGCTGTTATGTCCAGGTTTGTTGGGTCATTTGGCAACTCCAGTAAGGATTCCTTGCTTTCCAGTGTTCTGACGACAACTCACAGCGTGGCGTCTCGTATGGAAGCGTTGGACCAGGATCAGCTGGCTGCCATCGAGGGCATTGCATTGCTTAGTGAGGTAGCAGAACAGAAATCTTTTGCTGCTGTCACTGAAAAGCATGGTAAGTAAATAGTATTTTGATGGCTTTGAAACTTTTTTCAGTGAGTTTGTAGAACATGTCACCAATGGTTGCAAAGCTTGTAGTTTAGTTGGTTTCCCAAAAGGACTGAAATTGAGAAGTTGCGCTGTGGAATTCTGTATTTTCACAGGATGAAATTATGGCAAAGCAATACATAATTAGTTGGCCAAGTGATTTGCTTTTATTCACCACATATCTTTAGAAAAGCTTGATATAAAACCCTGTGCAACTAAATGCATAATACTTGAAACATTGCCTTAACTTGCTTGTTTGCAACTTGCTACGTTGCAATCTGAATCCCTTGGACTTCTCTGGTCATGTGAGAGCTGGCTAGGAATTGCTGTTAACTTTATTAGAGTATGGTATGCAGTGGGATTCATCAGGCACTTTTTTTTCGTGGCCATTTTGAAATAGAAGACAGTTTTTTGGGTCCTATATTTTATCCCTGGTATCAATGTTTAGAATCCCATTTGGTCACAATTACATTATACCCTTTCCACTGATCAGTGCTTTATTTTCTGTTAATGAAATAAAGTGTGTGATACACAGTAGTGCAAAGAGTATAATGTAGTTATACCCCCCATTCGTCGCCCCACAGCACAATATGAATCCTGAATTTTGGTTATGATGTTGTACCACATGGTGTTTATCTTACCTCAAAATTCAACATCTAATTTTGCATGTCAATGGTAGTCCATCTTGACATTGATTTGACATTGAAAGGCATGGTTACACATAACTTTTCAACATTGTTTTTCAGCACTCACATGCTTAATGCCAGAAAAATTTGGTTACACAACCACATCCTGGACCAAAGAAAGTACTTTTTTAGATCCTGCATGTTATGACCTCATACAAGTGGTTGTTATAGTAGAATTCAACCCATCGGTCACCCTACTAGTACTGAGGGGATGTGCAGTGGATGGAAATAAATTCCACTCTAATCTATTGAAACACCTGGTCCGATGCAGAGAAAAATCAATTCTGTGCTAAATGAAATCATTGAGAATCACGCCGCCCTTTTATTGCTACATTACTCTCAAATATTCTGACTAATTGTAATTTGCTTCAGTGTTATTCAATGTACGCAGGTGAGTTAAATGTTACTACTGGCTTTTGAGTTCCCCGTTTTTTGGATAGAAGGAACCAATTGTCTTTGCACTCTCTTTGTAAAAATGATCTTCAACATGAAAGGCCAGCTTATCTTAGTTCGTGCCGAAACAGGTGAATCGGGTCACATCTTATCTTTTCTGCCTCCTCTCCCATCTAATCGACGCTGTCCAAAACTTTTCTCTCCTCTGGTGACACGATGGGTTGAATCTACTATATGTTAATGCAATGCAACAAATTTTGCTCTCTGAGATGTAGTGCAGAAAAAGGAGGCTTAATTTCTTCTTTTTCAGGCGACTATTGATATGTTACAAAGCTTTAAATCAAAATTCAAAACTTTTAAAGTTAAAAATAGCATACACAGAGATGGGTAGAAAGAAAACAAGATTAGTAGGGAGTCGAATGGGGAGTGCCATCTCAGTTATTATTTTAAGCGAAAACTACAGAAATGCAGTGATATAAAAAACACCCTTGACCAACATGAGGCAGGAGGAGACTTCACTGCCCCTAATCACATATTTTTTTTAATTTTTTAGGTTTTTTCTTTTTTTAAATTTTGAAAGCCTTTTCTAGTATCAGTAAGTAAATCCAAAGTTGTATCTCCCTGTGAACATGGTGGCTGGATGGGCTGGATTGCCTCATACTCAGCAGTTGTCGTACCCCCTCCTTCCATGTCACTAATTCAGTCCATCCTCAACCTAACCCCTCCTACTATGCTCCTCCACTTGTTAGCTTCATATATCTTTGGTGGTTCCCCTACTCTAAATCAAGCCCTTCTTAACAACTTGCTCGTAATCCTTGCAAGCACTGCCCATACCAACATAAATTATTCGCCGTCATCAACTGGGCTAAGGTTTCAATATCTTCTTTTTAGACAGATTTTTTTTATGTTTTAATACCAAATTATCAGAAAAGCTTTCCAAAATTAATGTTTTTCAAGGGAGACCCACACAAAATATAATTCGGAGTAATTAAGTCCTTTCCCTTTAAACGGAATGTTTATATCAGTGCTAGGTAAATCAAAGATTCAATCAAAAATGGGTATAAGAATTGGTAGCAAGTACATACCTGTTACAAATTGGTGGTTAACTGAGGGGTTTATAGAAACTGACAACCAAGTGCGGGTATAGAAATTGGTGTGGTCACGTACAAATATAGAAATGGTGGTCAATACAAGTATAAAGAAATTGCGTTGCCAGGGTGGTCAAGTACATGTATAGGAATTTGCACAAGTTCAGATTTAAAGAAATCAGTTGTCAAGTATAGATATAGAAGTTGGTGGTGAAGTGCAGTATAGAATCGGCCAGTCATATGGCCGATATTAGAAATGGCACAGTCATAGCAGTATTAGAAATTGGCAGTCTATGCGAGATAGAAAGTTGATAGTCTTGCAGATATAGAAATTGGAAGTAATGCAGATATAGAATTGGCAGTAATATGCAGATATAGAAATTGGAAGTCATATGCAGATATAGAAATTGGCAGTCATATGCAGATATAGAAATTGGCAGTCAAGTGCAGGTATTGTATTGTTGGTCAAAGTCAGCTATTAGAAGTTGGTGGTCACTCATGCAAGTACGGGTATAGAAATGCATTTAAGAACAGCATAGAAATTTGGTAGCCAGCACGGGGATTAGAATTGGTACTCAGTACAGGTAGGGTACAACAGAAAGAAGGTGACCTATCCCATATGACTCTCCACTTTCTTTTCTTTACAGATCCTGATCTTGCTGTGACCCAACAATCTGAGAGCAATGCAGAAGAAGTCTTCAGCTCGTGAAAGCAGCACGCCCCTCCAAGGTAATGCTGCCAGTGCCGTCTCCCTGGGTGCTAACAGCGCCCTCCAGGAGACGATTGAGACAACCACACCTCAACAGGTGAATTGCTGTATTCAAAAGTCGCTATTCCTTCACAATCAAAAGGAGTCTACATTTGGTGAGTTAACTGTGTGGCGTGCGTGTTTGCGGGCGTGTTTGTTTCCGTTGTCAAGAAAGTACGAACTTAGAGTGTTTCATTTTTTTGTGTTCATATCAGGCATTTTAAGCATTGGTAGGTTATTCCAGTTCCCTCAAAAAATCCTACCTACGTGTAACACCTCAGTAGCAACGTATGGGTGTATGTAGCACCGCCTCTCAAATCTAAATATTACGTTTGAACTCTATCATGTACATAGCCAAGGGCATGTCCCTCCTAGCCACAATTTATCTGTGAACCTGGAGTGGCCCACATTTTTACAGCTAAGGCTATAGTAAAATATCATAATCTATCTACCATCAGGTATTTGATTTGAAAAAAAAGTTTAATCATGTAAATGCCTCACTTCAGCTAGTCTCAACAGAGAAGGGCTGACCTGGTGTTGGAGAGTTCGTACATCCCTTCATTAGCTGCTCTGGTTGGTACTATGGCTAATGCATTTAGCACCTTGGAAAACAGCCAGCCGTAGAAGGGTAGATGTTTAATATAGAAGTACCATGGATTGCAAAGGAGGTATTACAATGATTCCGTCATGCGTTTGTATGACGTTGTGCAGTACGCACGATTGAAGAGCACCAGGAATGGCTAGAAGATGGTTCAAACCAATCCCACACTGCATTGCAATATACCTGATTTTCTGCACCACACACATTAGTGCTAAGTGTAAAAAGTTGTTTATGATTTCAGGAACAAAGACCTTTTTTCAAGATTATGTCAAAATTTGGAACTGCCATTTCTATTCTAAAAAGACCCTGAAAATACTGTGTGTTTGTGAGTGTAGTGTGTGTGTAATTTGTGTGTACATGAGTGCATGGCGTGCATTTTGGGAATAGACTCCTTATGAGTTAACACGACCTCATCAAGGTGCACTATGGGTCCTGTTAACCCCCTTAGGTCTACCATCTTTCCTTATAATATCTCTGATTGGTGTTAATTATTTGATAGAAATGATGAACTTCTGTGGGGTAACATCATCAAACTAGACCATATATCGTATGCACCTGTTTAGCTTTTCTTAACCGTCCTCTGATTGGTTAATTACATTAAATAACCATATGACGACCAATCAATCATTGTTTAGTGCCCAGAGGGTTAACACACCATCTGCTGCAGTCTGTGCCTGATTTCAACACCTCTGTTAACCCCCTGGGCACTACCTGCCTATCTATTGGCATCTCAGTCACTACTTGATCGGTCACTTGGAAGGTAATAATCATGTCCCTGACAATCGGAGATCCTGTAAAATGGTGGTGTGGTTTACACAATTTATGAATCATTATTTGCTTGGTACTTGGGGGTTATAGTCTCATGTTTTGTCCTGTAATAGAGCCAATCAGACAAATTTGGTATTGTTGGTGGAGGTTCCTTTGGTTTAATAAGCCATACATGTGCCCAGAAAATCCATACTGCTTTCTGTATAGGGCTGATTAGGACAACAGCCAGCTGCAGTTTTTCAAAAAAGAAAAGAATCTCCCTGGCCTTATCGCTAATAGCCTTGTCCCCAGAACCTCAGATTTTAATGGAAGCATAAATAAGGAAGCAGGTAATATAGAAAGGCGTGAAAATTGTTTTATGACGCAAAGACTTTCCATTGAGTCAGTCCTGTAGGGATTTCTTTATTTGGAAATGTAAGAAAATTTGAATCCCCTTTGCTCACATTTTTTATTCAAAATCTATTTTTTTTATCAGACACCAGCTAATTTACATGCATACAAACCTATAGATAATCTCTTTCGCTCCTCTACCGCCTTGGCTTTTGGTGGCTTGGTTGTAAGAGCGTGTGCATTTGATGCGAAGGTCGCCCGTTTGAATCTGGCCAAGCGCATATTTTTCCAACACTTGTGTGCACTGCCATCTCCAGGGAAGATTAATAAAATACATCCTTGTCTACCTGTTAACTGGGTCAGTTTAACTTTCAAGACATGCATACAACAAATAAAAATAAAAATGCCCCAAAATAACCCTGGGTCGTCGTCCCATAGACGTGGGGGTGGGTGGGTGGGGTAGTGGGTGTAGGAAAAGAAGGAAGAAGGGAAGAAAGGGAATGAGGTGGGCGGAGGAGGAGGGAGCAAGGAAAAAGAAACTCCAGTTTTTGAGGAGTTCAAACAGTGTCAATCAAATTCACTTGAAATTAATTAGCAAAAAAGGTTCTTCACCCTCGGCCTTGTTTTGGTTGATTGGGTCGGTAGGTATTTGCTTCCATTAATGTTTGGGCAAGTTTGTATTCCTAAGCCAGTCATGCATTGAAGCTTGATGGCAATGAAGTTTTTTTTTGTTTCTACATTCTCTTAACATATTAGAATTTGTCCAATGTTTCATGTTCAGAGAGAGTGAACGATAGACAGATGTTCCTCCATGATCATTATAACTATTAATGGCATTCATCAATCATATTCAATCATCATCCATCCTCCATCAATTTGTTCTTAATAAGTGGTTGTGTTCTTAAGGAGTTCCAGCATAATGGTCACCTTCTTCCAGGGGCTTGCATGGATGAACATTTGTTGGTATGGTAAAGTATAAAGATGATTTTCAGGTGTCTCCGAATTTTAATGTTTGCCTCTCTTGTATTGTGTTGGCAGCGTCTTTCAGAGTGAAACTCTTCAACACACTTAGTGCAATTATAGCACCAAGCCGTTCATCTTTAATGCGATACATTTGTTGCTTTTCTCACGTCTCACATATATCATTAAATCTAATAACTCCAAATGATCCAGCTGCAACCAAATTTGGTTCAGGTGCAGATAGCACCTTCTCCGACGATTAGTTCAAATGTCATGTTCCAAATCAAAGGTCTCTCAGATCAAGTTGTAAGGAAAGCTCATGTAGTAATCACAAAAGCGTCGACACTATACTCTCAGTAATAATTGTTTTAACTGATTAACGATCTGCCTGCGTGTGTGCGTGAAGTCCGCAACTGCTGTAAACAGCGCGTAAACACAAAGATAAAATAGTCACTCGAAATGCCCGTGTACAGGTCGCACACGCCTGTACTGCATACGCTTAGTTCAAACAATTATTACGGCGACTTAGTGGTACTTGACACATTGTCCCCCCCCCCTCGTATCTTCCACTTGATAGTGGTTGTGATCAATCTGGGCCTCTGATAAACTCAAGTTACTATTTTCACAATCATAATGCACTCTGAATTTTACTAGGACCCTATGAGCTTGCTTTCCTGTAAAGGGGATAAATTATTAGGAAAAAGTCAACAACTTCTCTAGTGTTTCTTCCCACCGTGCAGCAGTCCAGACTTTTAAGGGAAACCAGCAAAATTTCTAATGCCTTATGGGAAAAATGGTAAATGCTCCTAAATTTACTTTGGGCCCGACTTGCTGCAAATATGCAAAAATAAAGGAAATAAATTAAACCAACATGTAATTAAATGTTTAAAACAAAAAATATTAGCAAATTACCCATCCCCCCTTGAAAAAGATCCTGACAATTCATCCCCAAATAAATAGTTGGAAGATAGTTATTAATTATACGCAGTTTGTGTTTATTTGTAATGTGACCTAGTTTATGTAGTTATTGGGTCGCCATGCATCCCATGGCAGCTGTAAACAAATGACTTGCATTGTCACGGCTACAGCTGGACGGTATATGGTATAGTAAAAAATAAAGGACACTTTATGTGGAAGCAGAAAAGATTGCCATGCACCATTATATTGTGTTGTGTTGAAAAAGATGGTATGGCCTAAGGCAATTCCTGTACATGTTTGTTACTTTTTACAATTCAATGTTTAATGTTAAGGCTGGGGAGAATAGAATTGGAGTATCAAAATCAGTTGTTACATGTTCTGCATCATTTGATTGGAAAGGCTTAATTGGGCCATTTCATGATTTACAGGCATGTCTCTCTAATTTTCTAAAAAAATAAAAATAGAATTTTGTATCATCTGAATTGTTGGTTTAAGTGTTGGCTGTGTGCCTATTTTTGAGCTTAGATTTGATGTCTTCTGCAAGGGGGGGTCGGGTTGACAAAGTGGGTCTTCCCTCACTTCGCACCTCTGTGGTCCCAGGTTTGACCCCGGTCGGGTGTGCAATTTCATGTGCGTTTGGTTTCCAGTCCATACATACGCGGCCTCGCAGGTTTCTCCGGGTACTCCGTTTCCTCCTGCTTCTAAAACTGGGCTTTCTTCCCTAATGTGTGTATGATAATAAAGTGAATTGAAATACAGTATCTTCATGACACTAAAATGACATCATAGTGTTGATGTGTCGTTAAATACTAATACCACTCCTCCTCCTCCTCCTCCTCTTCTGCAAGAAACAGAATTTTCATAAATTTTGTCCATAAATGGCAATATATACAACACCGTGGCCTATGGGACAGTGTAATACAAACATTTGCTCATAACACCAAGCTTTTTTTCGGCCATATCTACCAAACCATAAACTGGGGGTGTTGAACAGGGGGAAAGGCACACCAAAAATTTAAATAACTTTTGATCTTTGACCTATGGACCTCTAGCTAATGGCACTAATGGGTATTCATCCGAGGACCTAGGGGCCCGATTGGATTGAAATCAGATTGAACATTATGTTTGTGAGCCACGCTTGTATCCGGGTGGATGATATGCCAGACATTAACTCCATTACAACATCCCCATGGCTAAATCCAGGGGGATAACTAGTTGTACCCAGTTTAAAGTTCAGTTGAATCCAGTTTAACTAGGAATATGAAACTGGGGAATAACACAAGGTTGCTCTAAACCCATGTCTATTTTGCATGTTATGTTATACAGGTACGTGCAGTGGTAGCACAGGTCATGCCAGTGGTAGCGTGACCCCAATGGGGTCAGATGCCATGAACCCCTCTGAGTTAGAAATGAGGATGAAGCTGGCTGAGCTGCAGAGAAGTACAAGAGAAAAGGTACTAGATAAGCTGCAAAGAAAGAAAGACAAAGTGAGTACTGATATTAATTTATTTTTAAGCTTCTCAAAGGAAATAATTGTCTATACATCAAAGTATGAGATCGAAGCAATGATGGGTTGTATCAAGGGACAAGCAGCGATTTGCTGATCCAAAATGTAAAACAAATCTTCAAAATTCGTATTTTGGATTTTTGTTAGCTGGCATGGATGTGCTAACATAACCTTCTATTGGTTGGCTTAAATCATGTATAAAGACAGGCATCATAGTGATTCTGTAATTTCTATACGTTCACATCAAAATTCTAATTTTAAAAAAGGCCTTCCCTGTGAATATCCCAGTCTATAAGCATAATACTGTGCACCATATCCTGTACAGTTTACCTCAACACAAACATTGTTTTCCTGTTTATTCTGTACTGGTGTAAACATAATCAGCTGTTTAGTGTAATTTTGAGACTCCATCGCTCTATGTCCATTTGTGGGAGACGTATGACAATTTTCCTCAATTACTCATTTTTTCACTATTTAGCGCTATTCTTCTTACATAATTAAGTAGTTTATTGGAATTGTACATGCTTTATTCTTTGATTTAGAAGCCAAAAATGCATTTCCACGTTTTGATATTCTCTCGCATTCCCGCTGCTTATCCCTTTAACGTAATATAGATGAGATAAATGCTTGACACTTTCGTATATTTACTTCCTATGTGTGTACAACCTCTTCGTGTCGGCATATCCCATAACACATATTCATTCACTGGTCAATAATTTTAATGGAGTGCATATGATCGACCGATGTGTTTTAATTCATTTATTGTTAATATAACTCCATTTTTCCATGAAACCACTCGATGTATGCTCAATAATACTTATAGCGTATATTGTATGATGTTTAATCTTCGTACAGTTCTTCTTTAATTGTGGTCATATCCCACAAGTTTCCTGTCCCCTATCTGTTATTTGTCATCTTGTCCCTTGCCTGAACTTAAACATATTTCATTCAGTCTGCTAACGCAACTATTAATTATTATAATAATAATTAAGAATTATATTATTATTATATATTATTATGGACTATTCCATTTCAAATCCTTCCACCCACATGCAAGACTTTACCTTATCGTCCATAGATAATGTATTTCCTATAAGTTCTCCAATGGGCCCCTTCCATTTTGGCAGCGCTCTGCCCTGTTGAAAACTTATCGCAGAGGGAGTGTGCTTTCAAATATTTAACCAACGAGTTATACCATTTGAATACATACCCTCTTTGAAAAACTGTATTAATTTCCACATGGTTGGTGTAGATTTCAAATGAAATAGCCCCAAAATCGTGTGTGAGTTAAAGAAAGGTCTAAGTACAATGCTGCCATGTGATACATCTGTTTTAGTAGTAGAATTAGTAAACCAAGTTTTTTAAAAGCCGGTTTTGTCCTCGCTAACGGGGGTTGGCCGGATTTCACCTACATTCACAGCAAAACTGCTGTGTGATGGAATTTATTGGGCACAAAGATTATTGACCGGATGCCTTTCCTGACGTCAATGTGCTGGATGGCCGCCATTAGCTCTCCAGAGCCGACGCCCTTGTAGGTAGTCTTCTTTTTTGTTCTACCAGGGTAACCAGCTGCCCTCCTCATCGGATTTCGTTAGAAACCCGATGGGGGTGACGGTTTAGGCCCGACACCCGGCCCTGTGACAGGAGTACTGGTTACCATGATACCAGTAGCAGGCCCTCAAAGGATACCTGACCTGACCTGTTTGCTGCCATGTAATTAGGATAACTCAATTTAATTTCCTTGAGTCAGTGGCTCTTGAAATGGTTTTTCAGGTGACAGTCAACTGAGAACTGACTCCTAAATTCTTTCCTGGAGTCAGTGGCTCTTGAAATGGTTTTTCAGGTGACAGTCAACTGAAGAACTGACTCCTAAATTCTTTCCTGGAGTCAGTGGCCCTTGAAATGGTTTTTCAGGTGACAGTCAACTGAAGAACTGACTCCTAAATTCTTTCCTGGAGTCAGTGGCTCTTGAAATGGTTTTTCAGGTGACAGTCAACTGAGAACTGACTCCTAAATTCTTTCCTGGAGTCAGTGGCTCTTGAAATGGTTCGTCAGGTGACAAGTCAACTGAAGAACCATTTCAAGAGCCACTAACTAAGACTTGCATAATAAGTAATATATTTTTATCACAGGAATTTCGGAACAAATGGCGCTACGCTTAACCTACTCTATGTAGACAACACCCCCCCATTAAATGATTTCTGTGCCAGACCAAAGATGAAAAAAATTAATTTGTTTATTGTTCAATTTGTGTCAACAGAGACAAAGGCTCTCGCAGTCATCACCTTGATAAGAAGCTGGACCAGGAAGGCCTCGGAAACGCAATTCAGCAAGGACAACGGCAGCAAAGAAGACAAAGACCAAGAGAAGAAGAGGAAAAGAAATCCTGGTGCCGTCAGGAACAGCTGTGCTCTTAGAGGCAGCTGCATCCTTGGAGGAACCCGTACAAAAAAGAAGAACTCGGAGATTGTAAGAAAGAAGAAGAAAGGGGAGGCACGGAGAGTGAGATAAGTAAGGATTTCTTCTGCACCCTTTTTTCACTTTGTCTGTTGAAAGTTTTAGTTATTAGTGGTTTTTTTCAAAACTTAAACAAGCAAACCTCTTATCACCTACCATTAATGTTTAAAATGATCAATTCTACTACAAGGACTTATTCATCTGCAACTTGTGTTCCAGGACCATCTTTTAACTCATCTCATAGTGGTGCTATACTGATCATTGTTTACGCTTTATTCCATTAATTTATTAAGTAAAGACAAGAACGACTTTTGCCAGCTCGGATTGTGTGGTGTGGTCTATAGGCGCTCCCTTGTATCCTAAGCCTGCAATGTCATGGGTTTGATTCCTTCTCCAGGCACAATTTTTTTTTATGCTTTATATGTAGAGTGAGCTTAGAGTTAGCAAATTTCAATAAACATCAGAGCAGCAATTGAAATAGAAATACCCCATATTAATTTTCATCTGTTATGGTCCTGGAACACAAGTTGCGGACAGAATAAGTCCTTTGTGTGATCACTATATAGATCCAATCAATGTTTTATGAGGAAGAGAGGAAGAGAAATTATTTCCAAATCATACAAACGTGAGTCCAACTTTTCTCCAAAATAGTATGCTATTATGTATTCATATATATATTATTAATTAGAGATCCTATTAAAATTGTATTTGTTTGCTTAATTTTTGGTCAGGTTCTTACCATCCACACTTCTGGGGTATGTGTTTTTAAGCAAATGATACATTGCCACTATGTTAACCCTTTGCTAATTTGTTTTATGATTTTTTCTATTCATTAGTCCTCAAAGAGCAAAAAGAAGAAACACCAGGTCTTAAGGATGAAAACAACACCACTGGATCCAGCAGCAAATCCAAGAGCAAGAGTCAATCCAAAAAGCAGTAAAAGCAACAGGTTAATAAGGTAAAGCTAACTGTTGGATAAGGCTGTCTGGATTATTCTTTTGTAAAACTCAGTTGACTAAGCCAACCAGACGACTTCTTAAAAGCAATAACGCACTTTTGAGAGTGCCCCCAATTTTCAAAATTTGATATTTTGAACAGTTATGTTGGTAATTGTCTAGGAAACTATACCTACGAACGAGGATGAATGCTAAAAAAATGCGTAATTATCATAAAATAAGCGATTTTGTAATTCAAATTGGGATCCCATTGTACTTAAACGGCAGAGCTGGAATGCTAAGTTTATGTCAGTACGGAATAGTGCCACCACAAGAAAATGACCTCGAGCTTGACTTGCCTGAACCAATAAAAACAAACTAATGGATGATTGTATAGAACGTACACATACGTATTTCCCGCTATTTATATGGAAGGCATTTCCAACAGCCGTTGAGTTATTATATCGGAGATCTTGGATAGTATTCTAATTACAAAATTCCTTATTGTGCGACACATAGACATTTTCAAGTGTTAACCATTCACGGTTATAGTTTACTACTGTCGGTCAAGTTGTTATTCATCATGGGACCAACAAGATCATTGGGTTCCAACTCGAAAACATATTTCTTAGGATTTTATCAATTGAAACAGTTTTATTGTCAAACGGGCAACAAACTGGGTCCAGGAGAATATCAACTTTTGACTCTGATGAAAACTTTATGGCGGACCCTTTCACATAATATTTAAGGGCACTTCAAAGCATCTTACAACAATTATGGATTCGTGGACTGGACATTTCCTTGCTTTGGATTTGATCCTGTTTGAACAAGTTTGGATATTCATTTCAACCAGTCAAACGTGGCATACAATAGGCCTATTAATCGTGAATCATCTTCTCGGACAAACAACCGTTTACTACCTACTAAATGGAGTCATGGAAACTTCACCAAGTAATTTATTAAGGTGCTGAACCTTTATTCGCTCATTTTCAAAATGAGGGTGAAATACCCAGACTTCAATAGATTGAAGGTTAAACGTCTCATCCTTTTTTGTCATGTAAAAACCGTCTTAGGTCCAAAGATACGCAACAACTTTCTTTTCGGGATTTATTTAGAAAACATATATTTTTGGAAATAATTAATAAAAAACTGGACATCTAAGTTAATTGAACAGACAGTAGGACAGTTAACAATGCGACCGTGTAAAAATCTCATTTTTTTTTTTGGAAAATTGGGGCGCTCTTGAAAAAAGTGCTGTTATTGCTTTTAAAGGTGCAACGATCGGAGAATTTTGAGGACACCCAAATATTGTAGTCAGGTAGCCATGGTCCCAACTTATGGCCTGACCGTAAATTGAGTATGAACAAATTTTTCTGCTGAAAATGATAATAAGGGTGTGTAGAATAAGAATCTGCCGGGTGCCACCTGGGCATCCTTGAGCATTTGAGAAATCCAAGATGGCGTCGACATTAATGCTACTTATGTATTAAACCCTTTAATATCAACAAACTATGGAGTTACTAGATATACTATAGGACCCAATGAACAAATGCATGGCACTTGTACCATGGAGTCATACTCCAAATTTACAAATGGCTTACCTTGTATTTGGCTACAGAAAATGTCTAAAAGCAAGAAAAAAGGTGATTCTGATTTGCTTATATTTCAATGTAAAAACATAGGCTGAATTTCATATTTGCTCCTATACGAAATTAGTAATTTCACAATTTTTGTTCCAAGAAAAACAACACTTCTCAGCTTTAATCCTTTCAGATGGGGTTATTTTTGATGGAAAGCTATACATCAGGGTCAAAAAATCAGTTACTTTCAATTTTTTAGGGACACCTGATATGCGAAATCTCTCGTTGCACCTTTAAGTTGGTCTGTATTATCTCTGTAAAACTCAGTTGACTAATCCAACCAGGGTGTCGAGTCTCTCGAGGCCTTTGACAGTGAAGATTGATTATCTTATTGCTGTGTTTGTTTTGCATGCTTCATTGGAGTTTTGATGTAACTGTTACAGGTGGCTATGCATTGTGCCCCCACAAAGGAAAGAAAAATACCAATGCCTGGGGAACAATGTCATAATGAGTGTTCCTACTGCACACCCCATCTGATTTGTCAGCGTTATAAACCATCAATATTAATAAAAACTTTATTAACATATACTTAAAGCGGCCTGGCACCTTTTCCAAAATATGAATTTCTTCACTTTGCTCTCAAGTGATAGTCGAGCCCATGAAAGAACAGAGATATATTTTACACATAAAAAATAACATACACCAAAACAGATAGGGACATTGATAGGAGGATAAAGGACATCCCCGTAATTTGTAGGCCAACTTTCTAAAGGGCACAACTATTTTTAAGTTTTCCATAACTTTAATCAACAAATGTGTATTTTACATGAATATTTTTGACCTCGTACATCTGGATATTAAAACACAAAGGTCCCAGACCGATCAACAGTGTGCATGCTGTGAGAAAGATGCATACGGAGTGTGTGTTCTTGTGTTAAAAGCCTTTTCGTCGTCTGCTGTATTTAACGCGTTCAATTATAAAATCGTTCGGTTTACCATAAGGAAGCTGATTGGTCTTAATTACATCTTCGGGTGAGGCTTTTGTATATAAAAGCTTTACAACCATGCAAAAATATCATTTAAAAAAATCTTGAGGGCAACCTATTTTTCAATGTGCCATTGTTTTTTTATCTGACGGTTGCTTGTACAATACACTTATTAATTACATAGGTTTCAGGTTTTGAGATATCTTTGCTTGATTTGCATTTCAGGATCCAGTTCAAAGTCAAAGAAGGAAGGGCTCTCTAGAGATGCTGCCGGCAACATCATCTCCTCGAAATCGAGCAAGTCGTCCAAAAGCAAATCCAAGAGTCCGACCAAGACTTCTGATCCTAAATTAGGTGAGCAGTGATGGTTAGACTAATGTTTAAAACTGTATGTGCTAGGCTGAAATTTGCTTTGTATAAGTCAATGTTTCTTTTACAGTTTGTTGACATTTCATTTAAAGTCTATATCTGGGACAAAAATATGTAGTTAAGCCCTGCTGTTTTGGAACAATTTCCTTTTGCTTTTTTTGCTTTTCATTCCATTGAAAAATATGAAACTCAATTCTGACCAAGTTTTAAAAATGAAAAAAAAAAAATCTAACAAACCGACAAACAAAAATGAAAAAAAAAATCAAAATGTTCATCTCCAACCATTTGATATTTCTACCTCATATTTCTGTAGGACCAATGAACGAGTCAGAAAATAGTGTTGCTAAGCAAAACTCCGCGGAGACAATCACACGCAAAACAAAGCTGGCATTGTCAGAAATTGATGATGTTGGTAAGAACAGTCTGAAGCCTGAATGTGTCAGAAAAAAAGTTTTACCAATTTTTTTTTACATATTTTTTCTTCCAAATTTCTGAAAGCATGTTCAATGGTTTGTAAAACTTGTCATGTTAATGGGTTTCTATGAAGTGCATGCATCACTACTCTATATAGTATGCAAATTTGTTTTATAAATGTTTCTTTTATTTCATGTTGTAGTTTATTAGCCTATTGTTTTAAAAACAAGATTTTGTTTGATCTGATGCCCTACTAATTTCATTTTGTGCTTATCAGAAACTAACTTTATTTGTGTATTTGTTTCTTGGTTGATTCCTTTTTATAAAAACTTGAAAACCTGATACTGCTTGTTTATAGTTCTTTTGTATGGGTTTGTGATTTATGTGTACAAAGTACTACATTCCATCATGGAGGGAATAAAATTGACATGAATATTACTAAATCTAAATTAAACCATTCTTCTGGAAGACCCATTTTTATGTTGTTGAGATAAAGTAGACTTAGAGCATGAAGAGTTCTTTGGTATAGGTATTAGTTTGGTTTTTCCTTCAGTTAAAAGTAAAAACTACACCCCTCAAAAATTGAGATTTGTCTTAATCTTGTTTAGCATGCTATATTGTTGTGCGAGTGCAACAAGGTCGTAAGTGCAATAGCTGCCATTTGTCAGAAACTCCCATCAAACATACCATTATGCCAAGTCTTTGGTCAGTGGCTCTTTAAATGGTTCTTCAGGCAACACAGTTGCCTGAAGAACCATTTCAAGAGTCACTGACTCAAGGAAATATAAATTAAGTCATCATAATACATGGCAGCACACAGATGTATCGCTGGCAGCTATTGCACTTACAGCTATGTTCCACTCGCACAACGATATGTAATTTGCCACTATAGTAGACACATCCTTCATTGTCCACTTCACATTACACCATCCCTCCCTCATTGATTAAAAATACTATGACTTGGCAAAATAAAATTCCCTAAAAATCAGCCCTTTTCACAACAGTACCCACAGACCTACACAAAGCACAGGTGATACCAGAATATTAGATTCTAGAATGTTGTCAGTCTAAATTCTAGAGAATGAGTCGGTATAAATTTTAGGATGAGTCGGCTAAATTCTAGAATGAGTCGTGTCTAAAATCTAGGATGAGGGTCTAAACTCTAGTATGAGTTGGTTAAACTCTAGAATGAGCGGTTTATGCTGAAATCTAGAAGGAGTTCTGCTGAACTCTAGAATGAGTCGGTGCTAAACTCTAGAATGAGTCAGTCTCGAATGCTTCCGGCCTAATTCTAGAATTGTTTCGTCTACATGAATAATCTTTCACTCTGCTCAGGAGCGGATCCAGGGAGGGTGGCGCGTGGCCATCCCGGTAATCGGCGCAAATCTTGCAATATACAGCAGCTTTACCGCCTTTCAGCCCCCCCGGTAAATTTGACTTTGTTCAAATCCTGGATCCGACCCTTGCTGCTAGAGCGAAAATTTGGATTTTGAGATGAGGTGAAAGAGGAATACAATAGGAAAGCCTCTGCAGTTTGGTCTTGGGATCAGTGCCGAAGATGATTCAACATTATGAGCAGAGGCAATTTCTAAAATGAGAACCAAAAATTAGAAGCACAGAGTCAATCACAGGCCAATGTACTCACATTTTAAATTGTAATTCTGAACATCTGCGCCGTCACCTGTGAGATTGCCAAGAGTCATTTTCAGATATTATCTAAGGTTACACAAAAAGTCCGTGATACCTCCCAGTAATCAGCTTAAAAAAAAAATTACTGGGGTTAACAGCATCTGCTCCATCTTGCCTCGTCATGAGGTGAGGCATTGTAAACAAACATTAACAATTTTGTTTCAGCATACTGATATGGCAGTATCATTTGGCCAAGCACCGGCTCCTCAGGTAAATCGAGCAAAATCAAGAGCAAAAGCTCCAAGAAGAAGAGCAAGAAAGGTAAGGAAAATCTTAAAAGCAGTTCAAAGACAAAAGATTGAGAAGTCGTCGTCAACCCCTACTAGCACAGCCGTGAAAGGACGTCATTCAAGGATACCACTCTAGAGACAATAGAGAGCGTTTATGAACGGTCGACACACCTTACCACAGTGACGAAGACGATTTGTTGCAGTTGCGAAGATGCCTGCCCCCAGCGCACCTGTGGGAAAACACAAGCAGGGATTGGTCCATAGAACATGTATATGGTGAGTAAGTCGTGCTTGTGTTTCGGAACGGAGAAAAAAAAAAAAGTGCGATTGGATTTCATAATCATTACAAATGAACAAAACTCTGAGTGATTTACAAGGAGTTTATTTGTGTGCCATTGCATCCACAAGGTCCAGCATACGTTACAGAGTCGCTGATCACAGTAGTAGTAGTGGCCCATTAACTGAATTAATGATTCTTGGCATCAAACGGGGAATGCTGCTCAAGATCAGGAAACTAGTACCCTATCTGCATACATCAGTGAGTATACCATTGGCAACCAGGGAAATAACTGGCAAGCTTCTTGTCCAGAGAAGGTACCAGCGAGTCTCAGTTGTGGAGGAGGATCAAACCTATGAAGGACACGCATGGATACAATGACAAAGCAGATGGTTGACTTTCTACGGCTACGCGAACTGGTATTGGAGACCAGATATTTTAATCAAGCTGTTCATAGACTTATGGTCATCTGAAGATATAACCCTTCATAATTGTCTTGTTGGAATGTAGCATAAATTATGTGACCCAGGCACTCCCCAAAAATGAGTGATTAAGGTTTAATGAACATATGGAGTGAATCTTTTTAATGTGATGGAGGGATTAAAGGGAGATGGCTCAATTTTATCTGATGGAAGGAACAATGAAGCCTCCTAAATCTATCGGTAAAGTTCATGCCAATATTTCAAGCCGTTTTTGATGTGAAATGAGATATTGCTTGTGGTAGAAGCCCATAGAATAAATACTAGTAGAATTAATATTTTCGAATCCAAAATTAGGGCATATCCAACATTTTATTAATTGGTAATATTTGTAACTACATTTTTTTTAATGAAAAAGAAACGCAATTTGGAATATATATTTTAATTCAAGCTGCTTTTGTGTTGTTAGCCATTGCCACTGCCAACATTCTACATCATTGTTTTACGGTTATGGGTGTCTGTTTTTGAAAGTTTGTGACTTTGATGAGGTGCATACAAAAGCAATCTATCCAGGGGGGTTCATTGGCATTTGCATTCAGATCAGGCCAGGGGGTGGCGACAAGGGTTTACCACTTATTGTTGTGTGGGTTAACTTTGGTAGTTGGGATATTGGTAGGTCAGTTTTAGAGGTTGTGTGGTGTCATGTGTGGTAAACATGTTAGCTTGACACTTCTTAGACTTGGATGCACTGACCATGTTAACTTATACGTGGTACTAGTGGGGGCAAAGTGTCCAATAAATTATAGGTTTTGACATATCATGTCATAAAATTCCTAAAGGTTATACTCCAGAGACACAGACGTTTAACATCCTAACTCCAGTGGCTGAGCATCAAAATGATGATTTTCGAAACACCAGTGAACCTAAAAAAAGTGGACCTACCCTTTTTGGTGTAAAGGTTGGCTCTACTAACCCCTAAAATGTCCTTTCGGGGACTTTTCAAAATGTCATCACCAAAAATTGGACGTTTCTTGTCAAGTGTTTCTAAATTTTTGGGCATCTTTCTCAAAAAATTCAGCACAAAATGTGGACCTTGCCCCTTTGTGGAATTTAGGGGGGGGGGGGTCTGGGAGTATAGAAACACATGGTTTTTTTTGGCATCAAGGTCATTTAAGATCCTGATCGGAGAGCCATTGATGTAACAGTCTCTATGGTTTGGTGAGGTATGAAGCCAAGTTTGACTCATCAGCTTATGTCAGCATGAAGTAAAAGTAAGACACAAGTTTGATATAATGTTGCAATGCAAGAGTGCAGTATGTAAACAACTCGTTTGCATGCAGGGCAGGTTAGGGTTACATCATGAGAGATTCTTTCTATTAATAAAAATTATTATTGTTGTGCACCGTGTTACAGGTTGTTGTGACAGGACTCTCTCTGCCGTGGAGACGGACCACTGGTCAAAAAACAAAGGTTTGCTTGTTGCTGGACTCTCGGCCCAAATGGTCGGGAAGTGTCTACTCCAGTAAAGGGATCCAACATTTCCACTCCAGTGAAACCAAGAAAACTCCTTCTCAAGCAACTTCAAAGGCTGAAAAAGCTGGGGGTTCTACTGAGGTGTCTGCGGACTGAAACCGTTCAAAAAAAGCAAGTCTAAATCTAAGAAGCGACCTCTTTCAAGGATATCTGATAGCTGGTTTAAGGATAGGATTTTGGGTTGTTCATGTTGAAGACCTTTGGGCTATCATGCCTGTGTGTCTTGTGTGTTGTCAAACTTTTTAGTACTTACTTCTGTGTCTTGTCTATATGTCAGCTAAGTCAAGTGGATTCAGTAGTGGTTTTATCCTTGTTGTTTTAACACAGGCATAGTGTCTATGGGTGTATTGTTGAGGGGTAAAGTCATTTACAGGTCTTTGGGTACATCATGAGGTCTAGTCTGTATTGATTACTATGTTGAAACTTTTGTTAGCTTTAGTGCATAGATGGATCAGGTCCTACTAGTATTGAAAAGAGGGCTCAATGGATGGGCAAGATGTGTGGTCAAGGAGATCACTTGGGGCATTTGTGGGCATGGGAACATGCTTAAAGTCTGTGACTACTTAGAAAGTCGCAGCTTAGTTGACGCTCTGGAGAGTGCAACACCCTATCTTTTGAGATTCTGGTCTTGTGCATGCCCGCGCGTCAAAGTTCCAATGACGACAAGAAGGATGTCTAAGAATTTAGTTGGTAAAATTGCTGTAACTTTATTGAAGGGTCATGATCCTAGGAGTCCTCAATTTTCATGAATGCGTATCTGGTATATAAGGCCGATGCTCTTAAAATTGTAAACAGTCATTCAACGATAATTATATGTAAAACATCCTATTTCAACAGAGCCGTGACAACGAAGTCAAAAAGAGTTCCTCAAAGTCTGGAAAGATAAGACAAGAACAGCAGCGTTCCTCATCCAGATCCAGCAATCCAGTAAAAAAAAAGAAGAAAAGAACAAGGTGTTCAAAACACCATCCAGAACCACACCAAAGACAACCAAACCTGCCGCAGAAGAAGGTAGGGGAACAAGAAAAGCAGAGAAGCATGAAACGCAAGGAGATAGTTAGATAAACAGGAGAAGCACGACAAACAGGAGTCCAGAATGAAGGCAGAGAAGAAGAAAACAAAAGAGCGTTGTTTGTTGATTGCTCCATTATGGTGCCGAAGACGGAGTGAGAGGATCTTCTTGAGCGCCCAGTAGCCAGTAAGTAGTGAGAATGGATTTTGTGATTAGAAGACATCTCTGTTTTTTTTATTTTTAAGCTGTCCCATATTGTGCTAATGTCCAGAGACATGTCGTGCAATTCTACACAAAACCTGATCTTGTGCCCTGTCTTGGTTCTTGGACCAGTTCTGCACAAAAAGACTTGTGCCCATAAAGTGTTTGCTGCTTCAAACCAGATAGCACAAGTAGCAAGAGACAAAAAACATGGCTTAGATTATGGGGGTGTGATTTCTTGCTTAGTCTGCAGTCCAAAAAATTTATACAAATTATGAGGGGTTTAGATAATGATGTTTGTATACAAGGGTACCATTTTATGTATCATGACCAAAAATGATGTCCAGTATAGCTTTCCAAGAAGTGAACACAAGAGTTGACAAACCCGAAGTTCCAGGAATAATTGTGCAAAAAACTGTGGTCTGTGTACATTAATGAAGATTTTTCTTAGGACTTTATGTTCCAGTTATGGTATGAAAAGTTACTCAAAATTGCAACGTACCAAATACTACTGTGACTGTTCGAAAAATCACATTGGCTGACATAGTGTGCGCTGGTCGACCGATAATGTAGAAAATTCAGGAAGTGGTTAATGAACTTGGACCTGAAGCGAGAAGAAAGGAGGGAACCAGGACACACTAGGGCAGAAAGACAGAAAGAAAAGTTTTAAGTTACAATAAATAAATTCCCATACACTGCCATGCCGTAGACAAAAATTATCAAATGGAATAAAAGCAGAAATAAGAGGCCAAAAACAAGACAATGGTCAAAAAGATAAATATAAGAAAAAACCAGGACACCATGAACAGAGATAAGGGGGCACTACACTCTTAGTCCCGTATTTGGCAATCTTCTGATTCCTGAAAAATTATCAGTGGAACTCCAATGTGAGCACAGTCATCTGGAGTTGTATGTAGTGAGAAGGCACTTCACAAACTTAGGTTTTGAGAAGGGAAACCTTTAGTCTTTAAAGTCCACTGGTAAGTGAGTTTTCATACCATAATTGTGCTGTGTTTGTTATCAACCATACTCAGAAAGCAAAGGGTAATTCTGGACATAGTGGTGCGAGTGTATTGGTTGGGCTATAGAATGATAGTCCAAATTGCAGCGCCGAGACGATTACTTTGATATAGCATAGGAACAGCAATAGAAGAAAGATGCAAGAACCACTGTGCGGTCGATGTGCAGGGCACACTCCGCCGCCCATGGTTTCTTCATAAATATTGACGTTTATATGAAGAAAAGAAAAATCCAGACTTTCACATCTATTCAGTAATGAGAAACTGTAAACAAGGAGGAAGTTCTATCGAAAGTAAGTTAACTAGTTATGGTCATGTGATTTTTTTGCTAATCCCATTTTATGATGTTTTATTTCAAAGCTTTGTTCTTTCAAATGCTCACTT
>JAMKCH010018059.1:0-25368 GCA_023653785.1 Ophioderma brevispina
TATTCAAATGATATGAATCCATTCAATTACGTATTGTGTCCGTACAGCTAGTAATGCTAAAATAATCCGATTTTGTCCTTATCCTCTACCTTTGGTCTTCTCATTTGTAAGGTATGTTAGAATACGACATGACAAAGTCTGATTTTGTGGTGATTTTTTTCGATTGTTTCTGATTTAGCACAATCACTGATAGTGCCTTTAATAAATGTTGACTGCAGAGCATAGCGCGCGAAATGATTCGAACATAAGACCTCTTCTATCTAGGTAAAGCCTACCACCAAGACGCTTTCGTGACTACTAGCGGGACTAATAAAATGTGTCGTTTATTTAATTTCGCCTTGCCACACTGTTAAAAATTTCAGTAATATTAAGAACAGATTTTCCACGTAAATGTACGGAAAATCTGTTTTACAAAAACAAAAAATAAAAACAAAAACATAACAAATGTTAATTACGGAAAATATTTCAAAATTTCCTTGGCAGCAATATTCCGGGAAAAAGTTTTTTTTTTTTTTTTTGGTTTTCCGTATTTTTAAATTACGGAAATTAAAAATTCTGTTAAAATACACATTTTTTTCATAATATAGAGACAATTTCTGTAAAATAAATTAACTGTCAAATTCCGTTAATTGGACAGAAATATTCGTAATTTCCCTACAAATGCCTGGAAACACGCTCTGCCGAAATGTCCGTAAATTTACACGGAAATTTTTTTTAAACAGTGAAATAACCCATAATCCTCACGAGTTTGATCATCGCATGCAAAAATGCTATTTTGCTGCAACTAATTAACCATTTTTTACAAAAATTCTAGAGGTTTGTTCCTCGAAAGATTATGTCACCATTTTGAGGTGATTATGTTCTAATAGAGATGACAGTTTTTGTTTGAGGTGGACTGGACACCCCTAAGTTTTAATGTCATTTTAAAATTTGCTGCATTCATTTTAGTCACGCTTTCATTGTGTAAGCATAGTGGTGCATCTTGGTCGCTGCCGATTCAAGTAACCCATGGCCTGTATTCCAGTTGAAATCGGTTACACATTGTAAACGTGTGTATACTACTTTGACATGGGTATCTTTCAGTATTGTGTTGTACACCATTCCTAGGGAATAATTACGCGACCTAAGCGCCCCGTATCCCCAGAGCCGGGATTCACTAATAAATGGATATGGGTGTAAGGCTGGGCGCTTTCAAACCAGGGGCATTTCGGTGACAGAGGACTCAAACAAATAGGTGTATTTGGGTGAGAGACAGCACAATGCCCAAAATAGGGGGTTTTCGGGTGACAATTTTATGAAATTGTTCAAAACTTGGTCTTTTTTATAAATTGTTTGCAAAAATTCACCAAAAATAGGGTGAAAATACAAAATTAAAAAAAATGTTTCATTTTTGTTTAATTTTTCCCCCAAAAAAGGGTCTTTAGGTCAGTAGTAAAACTCTCCAAACAATGTGGTCAGTTTTTGGGTGCCATTTTTTCAAATAATATGGGGTCTTGGGTGACAGCGGCGCTGAAAATTTGGGGTCTTAACAGCCTTTACATACCGTCACCGCCCTCCAAGATGGGAGTGCCCCCCCCCCCCCCGTATATTAGTATTAACCAGCAATATGGTGTCATCTCAATGCCCCCCCCCGTTTCCATCAATTTTTCTTGTCTTTATGTCCTTTAAGTGTGCACTTAATCAAAATAATAACCTCAACCAAATTAAAATTTATTCAGATGTCGGCCGGCAAGCGCTCCATGAGCTTAATATTTTGTACACGAAATCAATATGCACTGTTTATGGTGGTTGTTTTTGGTTGTGACAAACACAAAAATGTGATGATTGTCATTGTGATTTGGTCAGAAAGTCTCCAGGAGGTACTTCAAAAGGTTAGGCAAATAGGCAAAAAGACCAATCCAAAGGACGTTCCTCATTGGCAGGCAATACCAAAAGAGCTAAACATGGACCATATACTAGAGGGAAGTTATAGCTAGAAAAGGAGACCAATATGCCAAAATTGCCGTTAATCAGCCTGGTAAGGTTGCGGTGGTGTAGACAATGTCAAATCGTCATCAGTGATCGCTTATATGTCAGTGACCGGTCTGTTTTCAGTGATCGCTCCCGTTTACTCAGGCCAGTGGAGAACGCGCGACGTATGGCACGCCAGCACACAAACCCTGCCAGTTTCACAGCAGGTGTCCAGTTTGCCTCGCTATCTGCGAGTTTAATCACTATGTTCGAGTTTACTCGCTAACTGCGAGTGTGCATCGATACACCCGACGTTACATGCAGGCACCCAGAATTTTTACAGCACCCGAGATTTGAGAGGGGCCTCTTGGTCAATTTTAGGGTGCTGATTCCGATTTTCTGAGTGTGTACGTTCAAAATTTGAGGGAAAAGTACTTCAAATTTGGACATTTAAAAAACGTAGTACCTATTTATAAACATTTTGAAATAATTTATGTCTGAATTACAGACATTTGACAGTTTGGGAAATCTTTTGGAACTTTTGGGTGCTCATTTCGAATTAATATGTGCACGTTTATATTCAGGTGAAACGTACTCAAGTTGTACATTAAATGTACATGTACTGCAAGACTTATACATTTTTATTTTTTCAAAAATAGTTATGTCTATATGCAAACGTGATCAGTTTGAAAGGATGTCGTAATAGAGCTGTTGATTATAATCTGTTATGGACTCTGTTGCCTTCATAAATTCATATGGAGAAAAATTCTCATTTTTGGACATTTAAAAGTGCACTACACTATTCATATAAACCACTGCTATTTAGCATGTATAGTAATTCGCTTAAATCAGGTCAGATTGGAATGGTTTCAGGACAATTGGGGCGGGAAATGCTAATTTAAAATTGTGTATTATTAAGTATTGGAAAGTGTTGAATTAGGATTCAAAGGTGAACTATATGATTCAAGTAGATGCATACAAAGTGGCCAGATGTACATGTATACACGAGTAATAATAATACATATATAAAACTACATTATTCCAAGAAACTCGACTCCAATATATTCCTGTAGGCACTTCTCAGGAGTTGTAATTCACCCACGGAATGTGTATAATCGGAGCACACTGTACTTAATGTACACATTTTGAGTACGTTTGTCCGCGTTTAGAGGTGCACATAATAAACTCGAAAGGAGCACCCCAAAAGTATAAAGATGCCGCAAACTAACAAAAGTTTGTAAAGGAGAAATATAATAATAATGGATCATGAAGTGCACCTTAAATGTCAATTTGAGTACTTTCCACTAAATTTATTAACGTACACATAGCAAAATCGTATCAGCCCCCAAAATTGACCCAAAAACACCTCTCAAATTCTTGGAGTGCTGAAAATCTCGGGTGCTGTAAAATTCTCGGGTGCTGTAACTCGTGGTGTATCGCTAAAACTCGAGGTGTAGCTATGCACCCTCGCAGATACTATGTAAAACTCGCAGTATAGTGATGAGAAACTCGCAGTATAGTGATGTAAACTCGAAGTGTAGTGATGCAAATTCGCAAGGATAGCGAGGCAAAATGAACAGAAAGCGCGGTAACTCGGCACGGCGCTATGAAAAAAACTGGTAAGGGTTTTGTCGTGTCTGGCGTGCCATAGCGAAGCGTGGCCTCACACTAGTTAACATAGCAGCTAACTCTTTTTTTTGTTTATCCTCTTTCAATCAGTCAATATGGAAATTAGCCAGGTGCATTTCTTTTCTCCAGAGTAGTTAACTCTTGTAAGTGAAGTATTGACATGCATATGAACCACGGATTCGGGTCAATATTATTTATGGAAAAGAGACTTTAAACTAAGGAACTGGCAACTATACATTACGTTGTTATGCGTTCCCGACATACAGTGCAAAATACCATCGCACTGCAAATGTCACGTGTTTTGTGCCATGTGACTATAAAGTCTAGACATAATGAGTCACGCAGCCCTCCCCCCAGGTTAAAGCAATAATAGCACATTTTTTAAAGAGCGCCCCCAATTTCAAAATTTGATATTTTTGCACAGTTGTGCTGGCAATTTTGTCTGGTAAAGTACACCTGCAAACGACAATGCTGAAAATGCGTATTTGTCACAAAAGAAGCGATTTTGTAATTAGAATACGGATCCCAGATTGTAATTTAACGCCAAATTTATGTCCGTCCATGATGAAATAGTGTCACCTCACGAAAATAACCTCTAAATTGACTTCCCTGAACCGAAGGAACAACTAATGGATGAGCGTGGACACGTACATATTGCAATTTCCCGGATATTTTGTATTGGAAGGACGTTTCCAGCAGCCATTGAATCATTATCGGATATCTCCGATAACAAAATTCTTTCTTTTGCGACACAAAGGGGTTTTCGAGATCTACCATTCACAGGTATAGTTAACTAGCCAATTACCAATGCAACTATGCAAAAATCTAAAAATACTGCTAAAAAATCTAAAAAATGTGCTGTTATTGCTAAAAGATCTGGAACCTCATTACTGGAACCCCACCAAAGGAAGAGAAGCAAGGTATCATCCGCTCTCTTGTAGGTGAAGTTTAAGCTGCTTTATTTTTGGACAGATTCCTGATGGAGAAGTGTCTGAGAGAGATAGAAATCGTGGCGATTATATCCCGGGCTGATATACTGTGGAAAATGAGTGTCTTCAAGGGACAGTCCCGTCAACTTGAACTGCTGGACAAAAAATTCAGGGCTGAGAAGATTCCCGTGGATTATATTTCCTGTGGATTTCTTCGCTGTGAGGACATCGTTGAACTGCAACGCTTCTTTTAACTCTGATATTAGTGGACATTAAATTTAAGTGTCTTATGTAAAATCATTGAGTGTAATAATATTGAATTGTAATTGTGTTTTGGACATACCAAATTCTTGAACCAATCTGATTAAAATCATTAACAGTGTTATTATATAAAATTTAGATCAGTTGTGCACAAGGCTCATTAATTTGTGTTTGAAGGGTATTTCTGACCTTTGACGTCCACGAAACGTCGTAACATAATTACATTAAATATTTTGGTACCAGAAAAGGGGGAGTGTGGGGGTGTTATTGTATTGTATCGAGTTCATGAAACTCTGGCACCGGCTTTCTCACATTTGTTCAAAATGTATGTCTTGTGGAACAATCCAATACTTGACCTTATTTGGAATATGAAAAAATAGATCATGAAATTCACAACTTGTTTACTGAACAAATTATTGTCGTGCAATTCAAAATTGGGTAAAATTACTATCCGGGATAGTCGTCAATACTGTACCAATATTTGAATTGCCCATTACCAATAACCTTTATCTCTTCAGGCAAATTTATAACACTGGGGTCTTGAAGCTCATTTGTCATGTTTGAGCATCATCACGAGTACTCCGGAGATGGAGAAGGGGAGAAAGGTAAAGGGGACGGACCTGAGTACACAGGAACGGAGTGCCCATCTCTCTTTCGAAGCGATTGGGCCAGACTCCACCATATAATGTTGCTATAAAGGGATCGCTACACCTCCTCTACAGCGAGTCTGTTACCTTCCCAACATTGAATAATGCCGGTACCCATTTATACACCTGGGTAGAGAGGAGTAAGGAGCAAGGGCGAAATACATTGGCCTCAGTGGGGCTCGAACTCACAACCTTTGGGGTGCGGGTCGGGCGCTTTATCCACTGGACCACTTGTGCCCTCAAAGGGGAGAAAAGGGAGGAGGAAAAGGAGATGAAGGAGAAGTAGAATGAGAAAGAGGAGAAGAAGGAGGAGAAGAGGAACAGGAGAAAAAAACAATCAGTGAGATACAAGGCCCTGTTGGACGCACCGTCAAGGTAACTGTACAGGAACAAAGCACAGTCTTGTTTTAACAAATGTGTTTTTAAGCAGTTGAAATTACACTCACGTATTCCATAGTAGTTTGTGATCGCAGCTTGATTCGCAATATCAGCGAGGTACATGTACGTTGTCTCACCATCACTATAGTCTTCGGGCAGAACGCTAATTTCGATGATATCACTATAACCACTTTCACCCACAAACCACGGGCCCGCGTATAAGACATCATCTGGTCGAGTGATGTCGTCGGCATCGCTTGTGGAAGATTGGTCGGTTTGCAAGTGGACACAGTCTATAAAACAAAAAAATATTTTCAAATGCTTTTAAAGGTGAGTAATTCGATCATGGTCCGAGTTCTCATATGTTTTCTCCCTTACACGCAAACATATCACAAAAAAAAAATCTCATTGCAAATTTTGAGTTAAATCGTTCCAGCCGTTTGGATAGTAGAAGTAAACATGCGTACTAAATTGGTGCGTACTAAAGACAGTGAGAATAATTAATGTGTTCGACGACATTTGGAGACACTTTTGCTCATAACATCAAAATAAAACATTTCCTTGACATAAATTTTCACTGGGGTAACGAGAAAAATATGAACTTTATTCTGATACCAAAATCTCAATTTTGTTGGAGCAAGGTGGGGGACGATCTTATTGATCAGATCAACACTTTGATTGATTAGTTTTGTCAAACTATAGTAACGATATTCAGATTTTTCGCCTGAAAAGTTATATGTATGTATGTATGTATGTAGGTATTTATGTATGTATGTATTTATGTATGTATGTAGGTAGGTATGTATGTGTGTATGTGTGTATGTATGTATGTATGTATTTATGTATGTATGTAGTATGTATGTATGTATGTATGTAGTATGTATGTATGTATGTATTTATGTATGTATGTATGTTGTATGTAGGTATGTATGTATGTATGTGTGTATGTATGTATGTATGTATGTATGTATGCATGTGTGTATCGCAACATTTACTATACTCTGGCTCATAATATCTTGGACATGTTACATATAAGCAACGGTAAAAATATATGTAGAAATCAGCTGCTTTCCTCCGGACCGGGGCTTTCCTCCGTTGTTGTTAGATAACACGAGCAGCTGCACATACAGTTCAAGCTATAATCAATGCAATCAACACAGGGAAGCGAAGCGATGCACACCTATACGGATCTATACCGGATCTATACAGCGTTTTTCGTCTAAATCTAATCACTACGTTCAAGAATTTAAGTTTTTTTTTTTTTTTTTTTTAGAGAAATTTATAGTATTTAAGACACTTATATAGAGAAATTTATAGTGTTTTAAGACACTTATATAGAGAAATTTATAGTATTAAAGACAGTTATATAGAGAAATTTATAGTGTTTAAGACACTTATATAGAGAAATTTATAGTATTTAAGACAGTTATATAGAGAAATGTATAGTATTTAAGACAGTTATATAGAGAAATTTATAGTATTTAAGACAGTTATATAGAGAAATTTATAGTAAAAACAGTTCTATAACGGAATAAACCTCAATATTAGACATATAGAGTCCTCTCTTTAATAGAAATTCCTCTATAGGTGTATGTATGTAGTATCGCAACATTTACTATACTCTGGCTCATAATATCTTGGACATGTTACATATAAGCAACGGTAAAAATATATGTAGAAATCAGCTGCTTTCCTCCGGACCGGGGCTTTCCTCCGTTGTTGTTAGATAACACGAGCAGCTGCACATACAGTTCAAGCTATAATCAATGCAATCAACACAGGGAAGCGAAGCGATGCACACCTATACGGATCTATACCGGATCTATACAGCGTTTTTCGTCTAAATCTAATCACTACGTTCAAGAATTTAAGTTCTAGAAATACACCTAGGGCTGTGACCTAACGGGTAATGACGTTCCCGGTACTCGTTATGATTTTCGGGCGAGTACCGGGTACCCGAAACTCCTGAGTGCAAAATTCGGCACCAAGTTTAGAAGAAAAAACATCTCCCTGACAATACATACCTTCAAATATTCCATGTTTTTGAAGTTAACAGCGAATGAAAACACACCTGTTCTATGTAATTCATAAGAAGAACTCTTTATTTACTACAAATCGTGTAATTTTATTTAAACTTTATTCATCCTAAACGCCATTCACAACGTAAAAAACGATCGTGAAACACGCCGTGTCATAGCTGAAACAAAAAATCGGCTGAGATTGACGTAAACACAGCCCGTAGTACAGCTATTACCACTTAACGAGCCGACCTAAACAACCCCGCGGTGAATGGAATTTTCCATCAAGGGAGTCTACTCATGCTGTGCAATGTGCTGTAGCCTAGGTAATGTTGTATTGCGATTTGCGGTTAATACAGCGGCAACAACTTTCCATCAAGCGATAAATATCAACGTTGTTGCATCAATCTGGGTATACATTAATGGATATATGTTTTTCATTCAGGATGTAATATTGTTCGTGAGACTCGTGAGTAGTAAAAGAAATGTAACATTTTAAACTTATATTTTTTTAAAAGTGACGTTCGGGAAACCCGCTCGATATATTCTGTCCCGGGTAAGACGTAAACGGGCGGGTACCCGGGAATATGTCACAGCCCTAAATACACCCCTGTAGTTTGCTTGTTTCAACGTAATTCCTATGGGAAAATCATGAAGAAATTACTTCGGGGGTAAAACCGATACCAATGCACGACGGTCGTGCAGCCGAACGTCCGAATTTAACCCCGATGACGGTCAACTATACACCAACTACAAAAAGGCAAAGGGGACGGACCTGTGTACACAGGAACGGAGTGCCCATCTCTCTTTCGAAGCGATTGGACCAGACTCCACCATTATATAATGTTGCTGTAGGGGGATCGCTACACCTCCTCTCCAGCGAGTCTGTTACCTTCCCAACATTGAATAATGGCGGTACCCATTTATACACCTGGGTAGAGAGGAGTAATTGCGGTAAAGCTCCTTACTCAAGGGCGAAACACATTGGCCACAGCGGGGCTCGAACTCACAACCTTTGGGATGCGGGTCGGGCGCTTTATCCACTGGACCACATGTGCCCTCAACTACAGTTCAGTCAATTTTTGACTACTTTGAAGTCATTGTGTACTAATTTTGCCAATCATATATAAACCTGTTACATTCATAAATTACTACAAATTAGTACAAAATGACTTCGTAGTAGTCAAAAATTTACTACAAAGTGGTTGGTGTGTAGTTGACCATTATCAGGGGTCAAATTTGCTTAGAGAGATACTTTTATAAAGACAATGTCATAACAACAAAAAGTCATAGGGACACAAAGTTATAAAAAATATATTCATATAGAGGCAATATTATATTAAGCACATTCACAGAGACACGAACACAAAATCACAGCGACACAATATCATAGAAACACAAGATCATAGATTCACAATATTACAGAAACATAAAGCCATAGAAAAACAAGTAATAAAGACAAAATGCTATGAGAAAACAGTCATACACACGATATTTGTCTTTGAAAGTACCGTGTTTGTCCCTGTAACTTTGTAATTCTATAACGCTTTTGAGTGCATTGTTTTTAATCAAAAGTTGTGGCTATATAAACTTTTGTTTTGTATAAAATATAGTGTCTCGATGCGTTTCGGTAACAAAGTATCTCTATGATTGTGTGTTTCTATGACCTTGTGTTTTAATAATATTGTGCATGCTTTGTGGTTCTATAACACTGTGACTCTATGACTGTGTGTTTGACTATAGCATGTCTCTTTATAGCTTAACACGCAGACCGCGTCGTCATCATCATCATCATCATCATCATCATCATCATCATCATCATCGTCATCGTCATCGTCATCGTCATCGTCATCGTCATCGTCGTCGTCGTCGTTAAGCATCTCATAATTTCATCATTAATGTCGTCTCATATCGTAGCTTTCGTCGGAACAGTAGAAATGAACGGGTATCATGCGGTCTAATACGTATTCGACTCCTTAGAACACAGCCAATCAAACATTTTGGCTTTGACATACTGTCGAATCGCACTCATTGCCCTCTTTAATAGGAAAAAAGTTGTTTCTTTGTATTTCAATACTATCAGTATACAGTGAAACACACCACACATACGGACATTTTATGCCTTGTGGGGACCTTACACACTTTTATTGGCACCATGAAAAATATAATCAGGCTATAAAACTGATAGTGTCTTTTTGAAACAGTTACTTAGACAACTGTCTTAAACTGTCTTTGGGTGACTGTCTTTGACGAAATTAAACGACAATACTTACTGGGTTTCCGGTTTTGCTGCGCCGAAATACCGGGCTATGCCGAAACGCCCGGCGTTTCGGCAATTATTCATGCCGAAATGCGGGATACGTCATACCCCTGCCGAACGGCAGGGTTACTTGCCGAAACAATGGGTTATCCCAGTAGTTCGGCACTTAACCTAGAGCAAACGCATAGCGCATGCGCGAACCGGGAATTTGAGATCCCGGAAGTGGATGTTTTGAAACGTAAACAAAGCAAGAAAGTTCTACTGGCGAAGCCGAAAATTATTATTTTTTGAAGCACGATCGAACAGAACTAAGGGTGGAAATAGTAACATACATGTTAGCCTGTGTGCAAATTTCGGTACAACCGCGAAGTTGTGTGAAATAAAAAGAGAAGAAATGTTTTTATACCATGTAGTACAGTTGAAAAATGTGTCGAAAAAAGTGCAAAATTTTCGTCTTCAATTTTGAACAGAAAAATCGAAGATCTCAAAGCCATTTTTGGAAATCGGCTTCAAATATAGACTACAATGCTACTATTGTGCTTAAACGTAAACCTCGTGCAACAGTAGTCTCCATTTTTTAAAGAGAAGTTCTGGATCAAAATTTGATGATGGCCGATTCTGCCAGGCATTGTAAAATACACACGCAGCGCTATACGTGTTGATGTGGAACTGCCTGTCATCCGGCTATCTCCCGCTATATACTGTTGATGATGGAATTGATAATGACTTCGAGGGCATTCTTGTACATATATCAAAAAGGGGAAATCAGCAAACCCGCCCGTTGTGGCTACCCGGGGGTGGCTAGAATGTCTAAATTAGGCCAATACGTAGCCTAACTTAAAGTAATATAAAGGCTAAAGCCTGTAGGTTCTAGTTGCGATTGGAACTTCATTCCTAGGCTATAGAAGCATAGTGATACACCATAAAATAGTTTACAACAGGACTAGCTCCAATCCCTGGACAGGGGTCCACTCTTTGAAGTCTATTTGCAGTAATACCTGTATATGGTAACCAGGGACCTTATCACTGTCCTGGCGTGGCTGGGTGTGCCCACAGTGATAGAGTGAAGAAAAAGTGAATTGGGGTTAGGTTGCCCGTCAACCGGGGTCACTAAACGGCCACATCCGCGAGCCTCCAGGCGCTATAAAATTATTGAACAGAAGTCTAGTTGATGCAACTAGCTAGTAGGTTAGTAGTATCAGTGTATACTAAGTAACATTTAGGGCTGAGGTACTAGTCTAAGGTGCTTAGTGTAAAATCGTGGAAGCGAAAAGCGCTAGTGATAAAGATAAAACTGCATGCGCATGTTTATTTTGTTGAGGTTGCCGAATTCAGCTCAACAGCAGTTTATTCATGAGGCTTGCCAATTCACTATAGCGTTTGCGCTTTCGGGTTTTACCACTGAGCCGTAGAGGAGGATGCCTTACCTGGTATAGGTTAGTAGCATCGGCGCATACTAGGCTCACACTCAGGGCTAATGTACTAGCGTAGGCTGGTGCATGATGTTTCTATAGTGCATTTAGCTTCCATGAATCACAAACTCAGGCCGGGGCATGTTCTTTGTTATGGCCATCACTTTTAGTCAAGCTCGTTATTTTAAAGCTTCGAACACTGGATTTTATCGCACTTAAGTCCTTTTTGACTCGAGGAGGATCAACAAACTACGTGGCAGCATCAGCGCATACTCCAGGGTTAATGTCCCAGCTAGGCTGGGGTAAAAATGCCGTCATTAATAGGTTGAAGTCAAAGTCATTAATCATTAAAAAAGTTTGCAGTCATAAATTAAAAAGAGGGCGCTAGTCATAAATTTAAAAAGGGGTTCGTTAGTCATTTGAAAAAGGGTTTGCTAGTCAAAAATTGAAAAAGGGTGACTGAATCATAAATTTTAAATTAACCATAAATCCATTGGTTTTTTTTTTTCTGGTAGTTTGCACAAGTTCAAGGTAAGACACCTTTTGTGTGGTGGGTTGGACGGGCAGAAATTCGATGTTTCCAGCACTGCCTTTAAATTATAATCAGGGATCTCGATTCTGATACCAAAAACTCTCTTTTATTGATGAATTACAAACTTTTGAGCATGAAAATTCACCTTATAGCTTAATAACAATTATCTTTACACAAACTGTGCAAAATTTTGAAAATTGTGCGCCTCTTAAAACGTGTGTGATGCTTTGAGACTTTGTAATGTGTGATGGAATGTGCCTGTGTCACTTTAAGGGACAACTCCATGCTCACTTGTTGATAACTTGCTGTAAACCATGCTGCTTTCAAGTGCAGCAAGCCAGAACATATAGGATTTTGCCGGATTTTAATGAGAAAAAGGTTTGAAATTTTGGTTAAAGTTTCACTTTAGCCATGCCTCACATATGGCAAAAACAGCAACATTGGGGAAAGGTCTCCACGTTTGCAAATCTACCCCTAAAGAAATTCGAGCTGTGGGCCTTGTTTGAAAAATGACAAAAGTCACCTCTAGGATTCTAAACTTCTTTCAGTTGGACCTTTCACTGTATGTGTGAATGGATAACACAAAATGAAGGCTTTTGTATAGTGGGCCTAACGTGCAAGTCTTGCTTGTTCTCCGAAGATAGATTGACCAGAGTGTAGGGTAATATTTGCACAAGTATACATACTTGTGAAGTTTTTGTAGGGGTGTTTTTGTTACAATTTCTGTTCACTGGCATTTAAAATGACTTTTTTTTGGGGGTTGGGGCATGCCACACCGACTCGGGGCACATAAAGATAAAAGACCAAATTATTGTTAAAGCCAGAGTAGACACATTTTTTGTGCCCACTTAGTGATTTAATGATTCTTTAGGAAAAATAGCATTTGTGCTCTGGGAAATTACCTTCGATTGATGCTGTGCTGTGAGTCGGCACATCAACCCAACTGAAGTTAACAAAATAGCATGCAATATTGTGCAGTATACACTGTTTGTAAGGTGTAATTGTCTGTGAAACTGTGAATAGGAGCTCTATGTTGAGCATTTTCTTTTTGTTGGTGTTTTCCAAGATAAAAACTATGAAAGCTATAAAACCCCATGTTGTTCGGTACTGTTAAGTAATTTACTTGTACATCTTTAGAATGTTTGATTGACTACGCACACAAAATTCAGGATGCCATTTAAATCAGCCTAGCTAATTAGTGAGTTAAATTTTGCTGCTTTTGTGTTTGAATTTATTTTGGTTGTTGAGTTAATGATAAGGAAGAAAGAGAGGAAAGGGAATCAACACACTGAATAGGTTCCACATCTTTTAACCACTGAATCTGTTTTTTCCCGTTTATTTCTGCAAAGGATAAATTGAAAGAACTCATTGTAGAAGCTTCAGCCATGGCTTGGAAATCTAAATTTCTCTGCAACCTGCTCAATTAGTATACTTTTCTTCTCAATTTGATGTGCGCTTTTTTTGTATGTGCAGTCTGTGCACAACAGTAGACCAGATGACAATCACAGACAAACTTAGTGGGCATCTTCAATATTCATTAAGTTTGCAGACACACTACCGGAAAACCCTCGATCATAGGCAACGGTGGACGCTGATGAAACTCTCGAGATGCGAAACTTATTTTTTTTAAAAAAAAAAAAAAATAGCGCCCCTCTTGCATAATAAAAAAGCAAAATCACTTGTCTAAAATTGAAACCAGGACAACACAAAACTTGTTGGTCGCTATAGGCGGCTTTTAAACCGGAGGTCAAGATTAACTTAGCAAGAATTTTCCAGCTCATCACAAGCAAGCAGAAGATTACAAAAGATCACTTGCGACATATCTGGAATTTTCAGGTGAAGCAGGTGCGTGTATTGTAATCTTCGCATTGCCTGAATTATCTGGGAGAACCAACAAAAGCCCATTCAACATAATTACTTCCATGACAGGGCCGATAAACATGGCGGTAGGAGGAAATGGAAAGTGAACGCACAGTGAGAATGAAGTACATATACAGCGAATTATCCCATTGTTAAATGAGTAGATAGAACCTGGGAGATTATGCCTTTGATTTACACATAGGTTATCCGACATACCGGACAGGACTGATTACTGCCTTTCACTTGGTAATACAATTTAACCTTGGTGAACTGTAACAGGAGATTGTAATAAAAAAAAAAAAAAAACGACTATTCCCATTCCACCCAAAATATCGCTTTGTCGAATGTAAACATCTCTAGGATCATTTCTACCAATACAAATCAAATGTCATATGGCAATTTACAAGCATGTTTTCGATTAAATTAAAAAATGCAAATGTTTCATTGCATTAGTCTCTATCTTGTGGGGGAATGCGGGAGTTTTAGTATACAATTTGAACGATCTCCTGGTTGAAGGTTGAATGCGGTTCTTTTATGGACGAAGTTGAGCCATTGAGAAATGATCAGAGATCTATATTACAGAATTCGGAAAGAGTGTATTTTTGCTCTTGGACAGCCAAAAATGCTAAACCCTTTATCAAGACAACCAAAGTCTTATCGTGCATACTTTAGCTCGACAAAGCTGAATCATGGAGAACAATGAAGCAGGGCATAATCTAATTGTACAAACAGGAACAATTTAACAAGAACGAAAGATATGACTTCTTGAAGGACAATGTTGGATATTTAACAGCAATGCCGTTGAAGATTACCACACATATATTCACACGTATTGATTATAACCAAACGCGGTGGTAAAAATCTGTAGATTGGACTGTTCAATCTCAATCTATTCTACCTCCATGCTCCAAACTCCAGAAGCTAGAGTAATCAACCAATTACTGTTTTGACGTGCATATTTGCACGTCCTGGACTCAATGAAGGTGATTTTTCAGCAGATGCGAAACGCTCATGTTTGTAATAAGATCGTTTTATCTTGTCGTCTCCCCAAATTACCCATCTGCAAAGTTTCGCGCCGAAAATTTCAATCCGTTTGGATAGAAGCGGCAAGCGATATTTTTAGGATCACAACCCCAGTATGCACTTACACTGATGTGTTCTATTACGCCTGGGATTTTATAGTGGATTTGACTTCTAGTACTCTAAAATTTACTGAATGATTAAATCAAAGAAAGGTTCACGGGGATCGAACCAGCAACATTTGTATCTTACAGTCTTAATCTAATAACTCAAGCTATACTAACCGATGTGGCAAACCAATCGTTGGTTTGCGATACTTGGAATCAATAGTTTTCTTATATAGAATAAAGCTCATATACACAACCGCTTCATAACAATATGATAACAATCGACGACCATGCGTTGCCGGTGACTACGGAAGTTGTTAATGGGGTTGGTTATGCTAAAAAAAAAACTCAAGCGGCGAGGAGCCGACCAGGTAACCTAGTCGATCAAGAATATTATGGTATGCGGCCGCTTTATTTGATCGCTTTTAATGTATTTATGTTTAAGTATGCAATTATTAAAGGCCTTATGCTGACTTGAGTTGCGTGGCCGGTTTGTGTATAGGGCTCGTCTTATATTCTAAAGGTCGTGGGTTCGATTCCCACTTTGATACAAATTTTTAATCTATTATTTAAGATATTGAGACGGGCTGACCTGAACTCGAGTTTATCGGTTAAAATTGGGTCTAGAGCCCGCCACAGCTGAAAACGTGAGTTTAAAAAAATCCATAGACTTTATGGTTCGACCACATGGGGTATACATTTTGCTCATAATTCAAACCAAATATCCTTAGACTAAGGATGTCAACAGGGGTAAAATGAGAAAAACTGTTAGCTTTTTTGATACCAAAAATTTTGACCACTTCCGGTAAAATCTGGCGTCCATGGGGGGCCGAGGGCTTCTTCCCGTAGGCAATCGGGCCATGGGACCGTTTTAAACGTGTTTCGTAATCTATTTCATGGCAGCACTGGAAACTACCCCGCTCATTGTACTGAAGGGTCGTGGCGTGTTTATTCACTGGAACCAATCAGCGGGCCGGGTATTCCTGTTTTGTCATTCCAAGTACGAATAGTTGAAACATCTCCAAGGGCGACACAGTCGCCAACCATGAGAAGGTCGTGTTCCATGAAAATGCAATCACTGTACTTCATTTGAAGGGCAGGCACAACTAGCCATAGCTTCCATAAAATGCCCCACACAATAATCAATTTCTTCAACATGCAACGGTATTTTCAATAGCGTCATGCATATAAGCAGAAGGACCCAATTTGCAAAGAGACACATGCATAATCGCTGATTGCCTTTGATCTCTCAGAGGGAGGACCCGTTTCAGGTGTGCGGATGAATCGTTCGCAACAATTACTTTATCGGGAGGAAGTCTTATCCAAAACCTCTCAGAACAAATTGAAACAAAAACAAGAAATGAATCAAAACAAACATTACTTCGACAATGAAAATGGGGAAAAATTATTTTACTGGCAAAACGATTCGAACCTGTTACCTTTAGAACTTAACCTTTTTGTATGTTAGGTGTACTTGCTGCAGTGTTTTACCTTACAGATTTTAAGATAGGTCGACAACAAACCATATTATGTCTTGTGTGTTTTTTTCAATTTTGATTTTGATACGTATGATAGGTGTTTGGGTGAACAGTTAGTCCCTTAATAACGTGGGAGTTGGGGACCAACTATGCATTACAAAGTCTAGAAATATAATTGATAATGGAGCAGTCAGTTAGTTCAAGCAAACCCGAGGATACCGCGCTGCAAAAATAAACGGTTAAATTTCTTTGTAAATCTGTAACTCAAAACACAGAGTAGCATAATCCAATGATCATGCAGTGACAAGTGACAAAAGGTACTTGTACGACAAGTAATCCACCTTTACGGTGGATAATTTTAAACTGATCTATCCAACGTTATCTTGCTCTTTTGAAAATCTGAATAGACTTTGGTTCCCGTACATTTGGCCAACGCATGGGTGTTCTTTGAAACATATGTGTTTTGTATACCTTTAGTCCCGAAGGTAGAGGGATAGAGGTGTTGCAGAAAAGCCCCTATTGTACTACGTCGGTTAATCCATTCCAATGAACTGGATAAATCTCTCTTTACTTTTTCTTAATCATTTCTGTTTTTTTTCTAATCTTAAGGCAAAACGATGAACAAGGACTGTCTCAGACACATGTGGCAAAAAGCTAAGTGCCATGAGATTTTTAATGGGGGAAAACCAAGCGCTACCTGTTATTTTTTGCATTATTACTTTTTGGCCCATTTTTTTCCACAGAGGGCCAAATGTTTACATTTTTCCTCTGACAACTAAAAACATAGATAAAAAACCCAAATGGGTCGATTGCATAGACCTGTACAGCGAATCTGATTTTAACAAGCAATATACCTGAGTGGCTGAGACACACTTTCAATTTCTTTCTTAATATGGCGACAATAACTAAATAAGGCATTTCATAGTATTATCAAGCATAAATAGAACAAAACAAAAAAATCTTCCCCGTGATAATAATAATGCCGATTGTATCGGGTTTAAAGATTTAAAACATCGGCACGGTCGTCACGTTAAATTGTTGATTTGATTCCCATGGTACGTTAACCATTGATCTACACATGAAATAGGGAACAGACCGATCGAGACTCGAATCCAGCAAGTTACGTGTCAGAGTCGGATATTTCACTATTACAGCGTGGTTGCGGGTTTGGTTGAAAAACAATGTGTGAGCAATTAGCACGAAACCTTCCACACAAATGTATAGAAGATTACGATTGGGGTTACAATGTACCAGCCAGTTCATTGAAGCAAACCTGAGACACCGCGCTGCCAAATTCGATACCAGATCATTCAGGCATGTGACCCAGGCATGCGAAGATTACAATACATGCACCTGCTTCACCTGAAAATTTAAGATATTTCGGCAAGTGATTTTAGTAATCTATGCTTGCTTGGGTTGTTCTCCTTCCGCGAAAGCGCCCTATAGCGACCAACACAATTTGTGTTGTCCTTCAAATTTTAACAAGTGAATTTTGACTTTTATTATTGCAAGAGGGCGCTATTATAATTTTCAGCATTCTCGAGAGTTTCATCAGCGTCCACCGGTGCCTATGATCGAGGTTTTACGGTAGTTTGCCTTATACGAGGGTTATAGTTAAATAGTTATAGGGCAATGAAGGTTCAAAGTCATCATCCTGGGGTAAAATTTTCAGAATGCTCCGATTCTTTTCAAAATGGTGTCCCAAATTTTTCATATAGTCCCAAAGGACCAGAAAATATAACACTTGCACTTATTTTACCATTTAGTCACGTAATTATAGGTCACAATATAACAATGGTTTATATATCCTATGAGGTCATTAATACTTACAATCTAATTTTTATACTGAAAATGTCAAATGTAGAGCAAATATGCATTTTCTGTTATAGGATATGACCAGACAAACAATTTGAGACTAGTTTCTTCAAATTCCGGAGCACTCTGAAAGAATTACATGTTCCCCGTTGTCATGATTGTTGATTTTCTAGACTTTTGACACATTATTCTGTGGCAATTTAGAAATACACAAAAGTTGTTTCTGCTGCAATTTTTAGGTAAAATAACCACATTCTTGCACTAGGAAAAAATGGGTTTTTAGATCGCCAGTTTTAATCGGTACAACCGATTTTAATTTTTTTCCATGTTATGTGGGTGTGTTGATGTACCCCATCAATGACCAGAGTTTCGGTAAACAATTCCAACGGCATAGTGGTTTTCGGGGGGGGGGGGTCACATGAGCCCCCCCCCCTTACACTCCAATGGGAGTGCACAAGACTGTATACACTTAAGTGTTAAACTGCCACCTATAAATATCATATACCACCTCCTGACTTAGTCTGCAGTCTCAAAATCAGGATCAGGGATCCCGATCAGAATTGTAGAATGTTTTTTAAATTAAGAACAGTCAAACTCTTAATCTTTGAAAAGGCAGAATATTTTTACAAATGTGATCAGTGCCACTTTTAGGAGGTATGAGGTATATGATACTTAACCATGAGTGGGCATCTTTCACGTACAAACATTTCATTAAGGCAAAAACAAAACAATACAATTTATATGCAGCCATTTACAAACATTTCAACCGTTATCTAATCGATTTGAGAACAATTTCATATAGACTATGGGACGTAGACCAAATAACCAACTGTATAACAAATTATGTTGTCCCCATCGGGGCTGGGGGAAAACCAAGTGTAAATTCATAATTACAATCATATAACCGTCTGATCCGCAAAACTTGCACATTTTCTTGAAAATGAATAAAATGTCACCTTATTTTCCTTTTCCTATTCAGTGACCAATGGATACACATATATAGACTGTTAGCAAACAATGGAGCTAAAGATATTCAGATAAAGATATATTCCTAGTGCTCGGTATGCGAAGCCATTGTTCTGTTGCCACGCAGTTGCAAAGATTCCAGGTGTTATCGCCTTCACGAATTGGGTTGAGAAACAAAGTACACGGCGTCTTTCACAATAACTAACCCGTTTACATTATAATATAGGTCGTTGACACTAAGTTTTTTTTCTGAAAACGCGGTAAATTGAATCAGAGAAATTAATGCAATCAGTAACAGATTTTGGTTCTGCACAAATTTGTTAGGTCAAAGCTTGCCCAGCAACTTTTCGTCATGATTTTTGTTCGTCTTTCTTCTTTTTCGAATAAATGATGAAAAATCCAGCCAAAGTTAATTGAACACGCACTAAAGAAGCTCAAGATTTACTTATTTGTGAATGAGGATAAGTATTTTGTGCTTACGTCATGAAAAAATACTCAGTTTAAATCGGAGAGGTGATAACACCTAAAATCTTTGCAACTGCGAGACAATATAACAATGGCCCTGCACTCCCAGATGAAAATGAATTTGAAGTGTTTTTCTCCACCGCATACCGGGCCGATTGTTGAATATCTTTAGCTCTGTGTTTGCTGAAGTCTATGTGTTTCCATTGGTCACTAATATTAGGGAAAGGAAATTGAGGTGACACTTTATTCATTTTCCCCTAGCCCCCCGATGGGGACAACAAAACAACCGCATAGAAGGACATGTCTCATAGTCTAATAATCAAAACAACCTCTGAGTTCCTCACAAAAGAAACACGCATGACTACATAATATCCATTACCGAAATGAAAACAGAGTTTGCGTAGAAACAGATACAAAGATCTCGTGCTATTCTCTGGAATTCGTTTGAAAAATTTACAAACTTTTGAACTGTTATCTAATCGATTTAAGAATAATTTCATAAGCAATCCATCTCCCAAGGTCCTCACACAAGAAACACGCATGACTACATAATACCCAAATGAAAAGTGTTTGTTTAGGAAAAAAATACGATGATCTCGTGCTATTCTCTCGAATTCATTTGAAAAGGACACAGCATATTCAAATATTTAAAAGCACGTTAGTGAACGATGAAAAAAGAAGTACTCGCAGCAAACGAATTTAATTGCTTTTACATTGGCGTGTATCCTTCACCCTTCAGTCTTGTGTAACATTTAGCGTTTTGTAACTTAAGCGGTTGCGATTAGGTAGTTTTGAATGTATTTGTGATTGTTTATTTAGAGAAAACTAAATTGAGCCGCCGATATAAAGACAATTCTCACATGAGATAAGACTTCAATGCTCCTAATCACATGTTTTTGTTTGATTGTTTGCTTGTTATTTGTTTGCACCCTTCACGAAAACATGGAAGCCTTTTTTTAGGTTGGGTATTTTTGAAAATAAATCTACACGCTTCACAAGAAGTAAGTCCCCCTTTGCGAGGGACAATACATTTTATTAGTAGAAGACAACAGTAGTGATTAAATTATTTCATTATGCACATTTTAACACTTCACTGTTTTATTTGCACCAAAATTGTTGAATCGGTTGTCATTTGAATGAACATTGTGAAACCTAAATTCTACCTAAACTTGTTTTTTTAATAAACAGCCATTGCTTTCCAACGGCAACTTTTGTATTGTAAACCTGTATTGTTTGATTGAACTTCTAACATGCAGAAATATCAAGACACTGGAACATAACAAAGTATGCAGAGTTTCAGACACAAAATGGAAAAATTTCATTTACTTAGGTTTATATGCAAGTGCCACTTTCATACTATTATTAATCACTCTTTAATCAAATTTTCTAAATCAATTTCTAATTTTGGAGTGAAAGTAAAATTATTAAATCAATATTAGCATTATATGCTAATTTATGTCAATAAAGTGGATCGGAAAAAAAAAAAAAATCTGAGATACATTCTTGATAATTAATAATATTGCATCCACCTCTCTAAACACAATCGTGGTGACACACAAACTGCACAAAGATGCTTATCCATAAGAAAGGACAACAATGGTTTGTTTCACCTATACCAAAATAGCGTGGGAGCTAGCAGGCATTTGTAACATCTCGAGTGCAAAAGGTTTGTTATGTAGGCTGCCTGGCAGGAACCCTTGAAACATGATTCTTAAGTGCCACAAATGTTGCCTTAAGGTGGTGGTGGGGGGGGGGGGGGGGGGGGGGGGGGACTAGACAAACATTACACAGGGGACAAATTTTTAAATTGATCAAGTCATGTTGAAAACTATACCAGGTTATTTGTCTAACCATTAGGGTTCCAGAAAGGTATAGTTTGTACTATCTGCATCCTAAAGTTAATGAATTATCGGCTAAAAACAGAAACATCAATAAAAAGGTAATTTTCAGTTGTACAGGGGTCAGATTTTAAAGTAATTGCTCTAATTTGGATAAAAATGGTTTCAAATTATTGATGGAGCTTATAGGATTAAAATAAGGAATAGTGTCAAAATGCTTGCTTAACAAAGTACGGGGAAACAACGTCAAGCCCCATGAAATGGACGCCGACCTTTGGTAACTAAGCATTTAAGACAAAACTATTCCTTATTTGAATACTATGAGCTCCACCAACAATTTGCACCGTTTTTATCCAAATCAGAACAATTTTAAAATTTGACCCCTGTACAAGTGAAATTGAACCTTTTTATTGATTTTTGCTGTATTAACCCGTAAATCCAAGACTTAAAGTTGTAGATAGTACAAACCATACCTTTTTGGAATCCTTATGATTAGACGAATAGCGTGGTATACTTTTCGATATGATTGAATCAATTTAAACAAGAATAGTCTTTTAAAAAGACAACCATCGCTTAGCGAGGATGTTAGTACTTAATGTGTTAGTGTAAATACTAGAGATCATAGGAAACCCTCTTGTATTAGAGAGATTATATAACCACAGTATATATTTCAGGCATCAACCATACTCATGCATCAACCTTTAATTTTGAAATACCACGGGTTTGGAAACTCCAGCTTTTATACAACCATATCCATTTCATAGGTGAGTGTCCACCTGTTATGATTGTTCAGCAATGTGGAACATTGTGGGTAGTTTATCAATCAAATAGATTCTAAATATTTTAACCACAGTCCATTGCACCGAGATTACAAAATTCAAACTTACAGGAAACAGGTTTTAAAACAACGCTTGTCACTATGAGTCAATGAAGTATCAACTCCTATGGCACAGTTCAATAGCTTCATTCACAAGTGTATTTAGAAAACACACCCCCTGAGTTTTGTGTATAATACATGATACCTAGAATACACAAGATTAGTTCATGTCAATGCATGAACAAGTGCAAACCACTGAACTGTGCCCTTGGTTGATGAGTATATTGTAACTCATAGTGTGTGTTATCTGGGCATTGTACACATAATGGTACTGTCAATGAACTGAGAAGTTATCCACTGTCAGTGATGGGTGGGCCTGTCATCCAATCAAAAGTTTGTTTCTAGCTGCATTAGAAATGTAAATGAATTTCCGAGTAGGCATATGACCATGTCCTTATTCTTTAAAATAATTGGAACCAGGGGACTTTTATGCTATATGAGACAACTACCCAATCTGCATGACTGTGATATTCTGCCAATCATTTGCTTGTGCACATATGATAGGGTTAACTTGCAATGTGTGGCTTTTATACACTCCGACTTTATTACCATCTCGATGGAAAAAAAATTACCGCTGTGTAATCAGTCTAGCCCCCCCCCCCCCTCCTTAAGGCAACATTTGCGGTACTAAAGAATCACGATCCTGTCAGGCTGTCAACAATTTGTCAATCACTCAAAACCCTTTTGTAACTCGAGATATGTTGCAAATGATGCTAGACGCTGTTAGGCTATAAGGTTATTAAATATTAGGATCATGATACGGTAAGCCAAGATTCAACTTGTCGTGGTAATTTTATACCCCTCTACGCTCTCCTATTAGAGAAGCTGCTCGATAGTTGCTGTCCAATTCCAACACTCTTACAAAACCATAATATTAGCTGAGCAGTGAAGTTTCAGACTTCACCGTATCATGAATCAATGATAAGTTGTTGTGTGATATTGCGCGTTGCACAGGAGTCCACATAGGCGTCAATCCCGCGGGGATTAGAGTATACATACACCCCACCCATATTTACGACTTTTAGAAAACCAGGCTTATGGCAGATGCAGACTGCGGTGATGCAGTGAGCGCGCCATGCCCAGCTGCTGTTCTGGAATGTGACCGATAATCGATCGAGTGGACGTTGAATTCATGCGGTCACATTCCGAACAAGCGGGGCATGGGCGCGCTCACTGCATCACCGCATCATCGCATCTGCATAAGCCCGGTTTCTAAAGGTCGTAATGATGAGGGGGTGGTCAGCATACCGCAAACCTCGTAATTGAAAGCCAAAAGGCAAATTACGTGCAAGCTCGGTCAATACGAAGATGATCAGTGATGCCTGACGTCTTGCTACACAGCCTCATCTTTGGCCCCAAGTTTCTAAAATGCACGATCTACATTTACGCTTAAATACAAGCGAGCACGGTTTTCCAATGCAATTTGGAATTTTCCGCGCAAAAGTTTTGATGGTCATAATTCTAGTTCCTGACTGTATTACTGACTTTAAATAGTTATTAAATGGTTTGGTCTACATGAGATAAAGTTCCAAGCCAGTGTGTATAAAGCAACATTTGATAAAAAACAGTGAAAGGAAATATACACAATTTATCGCTCGACATTATAGCTGAAATCAAGCATCGCAACCACGCTGTATGTTAACAAAATTGACTCCATTGTCCTGGGCGTTGCATGGTGCATAACTCCCAGTCACACCACAGCTGTGATTTGCAGCAGAGTCGCCCCCGTAAATAGTCATATCGCCCGACCTGTTTGTGAAAACAGCACGTCCCATTTTCTCGGCATTTATTACCGTATACACTAGTATATTGTAGCGTCCGTTTAGTAGGACTTGCTAAAAAATGCTAGTCCTGCCTGTTATTACCCAAGTTCAATGTTTAATTTCTGTTAATATTTGAACGCCCAATATCGGTACGGTTCCATGATAGAAGTCTCCGCCTTGATAAACTTCACTAAGTGAACATTTTGAGCTAGCTTTATTGAAAGAGAAATCTCACTATTTTTTACTCAACATAAGTCCGATTTGGATCAAAGTTGACAAGTTTTTCTTGATTTGAAGGATGATCAACAAGATGGTTCTTGACTAACTGCTGTACATTTTTGTACAAAAGTTTTTGATAAAGTCAACAGATACGAGTGGTTTTTAGAGCACTAGTGCAAATATAATAATATTCAAAATCCACGGTGAGGTGAATTACGGGGAAACGTAAACAAAGGCCTTAGCTCTGCGGCCTGCCTGGGTGGGCTCTAAGATCCATCCCCAATGTGACACCGGATACGGTTTTTACTAATAAACTTCATATTTCCATTATTGTTTAAAATGGTAATTGTGTTCAGTGCGCTACGCGCGAAATTTTGTCTAAGTGACAAATTTTAGGTTCTAAATGGCAATTTTTGACTATCACGATGAGTATGTTCAAATCAATGTAATCGCTATAAATATCTATATTATTTAAAATATTACATCACCGCTTACATAGAACCCTGGATGTATCACCTCATTGCTATCTTTTATCATAGGAATATGAGTTTATGGTCTTATGTCTCCCACAAAAATGAAAAATGGTACATCACTTTTTTGCTATTGTATTCATGTTGTCCTTGAAATTATCAAGCTTTCAACGGGAATCGTTGACAGAACGATTTTGTCGTGTGCAATCAACAGCACTTAAAATGAAAAAGCACATTAACGTGACACATCAAAGCCAAACCGTACTTGTTTCCAACAATACATACCTTATTGGTGCGAGTTTTTAATGTAAGAGTGTAAAGACCGTTACTGAGGGGCCAGTAGATAAACTCAGCTTGACATAACAAAAAAATTTCAAGAGCATTTCGGAAGCTTAAATTCTCTACGTGTTTTAAACACAGTATAGAGAACAAAAAGAAAAGATTTCTAAAAAAGTAGGGATACCAGCTTTCCTG
>JAMKCH010018060.1:0-22685 GCA_023653785.1 Ophioderma brevispina
TAAACAACCGAGTGCTGAGAAAGAAACCAGAAAGAACTAGATCTGTTACAGATCTGAACAACAGTCTAGCTACGGAGACCGGAACTTGTAGAAGTAGCATTTGTAAGTGACACAAAAATCATGTCTTGGGCTCCTGTGACCCCAAATGACCTTTGTTCAAAATTTTCATAAGTAACCTTTTGTATGTGATTGCAAATTACACCACATACATGAGTCACGTGATTCAAATTAAGGTAATCTGTAGAGGAATGTGATTTGAAGTGTACGTAATTTGAAGTATTTTGACCTTTGACCCAAACATGGGTCAGTGATGGGGTCATCATTTGACGTTTTTTGACCCATTCTCAGCAAGTACTACAGATGGGATAAAACATGGTCTATTTTGACCTTTTTTAAATTTTACACACAGTAAAAACTTTGACCTTAGTGACCCCAGAATTAGTAAACCTTGATCAAGAATGTCATTAAGTAACGTTTGTGGGGGGTGTCAACTGCACCACATACATGAGTCACGTGAATCATACTATGTAACTGTAAAGTAGTGATTTGAAGTGTAACGTAAGTTTGATGTATTTACCTCTGACCTTTAATCATGTGTCATATGACCAAGTCATAATTGACTTTTTTGAGGGTTATCAGCCTACAGATGACAAGCATTAGTTTGGATATTTTGAGCTACTCTAGATTTTTTGTCATGGTTAAGGTTTTTTTGACCCTGTGACCCGATTGTACCTTTGACACCACGGGCATTTCAAAAGTTTTCTGTGCATGTACATTTCCTTGTGACCAGTTTTGTGGTTAATATTATGTTCCATGTCTGAGATATTGCATGTTGACCGAAAAAGAAGAAAGAAGAAACTAGATCTGTTTACAGATCTGAACATCAGTCGAGACTACTCAGACCGGAACTTGAGAAGTAGCATTTTTAGTGCAATTCAGGTCTTGGGCTCCTGTGACCCCAAATGATCTTTTTATCAAAATTTTCATTAAGTAACTTTTGTAGTGGATGCCAAATTACACCACATCCATGAGTCACGTGATCAATTATGTAATCTGTAGAAGGAGTAGTGATTTTGAAGGTAACGTAATTGAAGTATTTTGACCTTTGACCCCTAAACATGGGTCCAGTGATGGGGTCTCATGACCTTTAATGACCTCTCATCAAATACTCCAGGATGGGATAAAAGATTTTCTATTTGACCTTGTTTTACTTTTACACACAGTAAAGTACTGTGACCTTATTGGACCCAGATGACCTTTGATCAATGTAATTAAGTAACTTTTGTGGGGCTTCTAACTGCATCACATACATGAGTCATGTGATCATACATGTATCTGTAAAAGGAGTAGTGATTTGAGTGGTGACGTATATTTATTTATTTGACCTTTGACCCCTCAACCAAGGGTCAGTATTGGGTCATGATTGATTTTTATTTGACCTCTCATCAAGTACTACCGAATGTGATAAAATATTGTTCTATTTGACCTTGTTTAAATTTTACACACAGAAAGTACTTTTACGTTAGTGACCCCAGATGACCTTTGTCGAAATGACATTATGTTTACTTTTGTGGATGGTGTTAAACTGCATCACATACATGAGTCACGTGATCATACTATGTAATTCTGGACAAGGAGTAGTTATTTGAAGTGGTGACGTAATTTGATATATTTGACTTTGACCCCTAAACCATGGTTCATTATGGGTCCATGTTTGACTTTATTGACCTCTCATCAAGTACTACAGGATGGATAAAAAGATTTTCTATTTGACCCTGTTATTAAATTTACACACGTAAAGGTAACTTTGACCTTAGTGGGACCCTAATGACCTTTGAATCAAATATGTCATTAAGTAACTTTTGGTTGGGGTGGGTGTCCCAGCGGCATCACATATTGAGGTCACGTGATCATACTATGTAATCCTGTAAACGGATTAGTGATTGATTGTAACGAATTTGATGTATCTGACTTTGACCCCTTAACCATGGTCATGTGATCGTCATAATTGACTTTATTGACCGCTCATCAAGTACTACGATGGCATAAAAGATTTTCTATTTACCGTGTTTAAAATTTTAAACACAGTAAAGGGCATTGACCTTAGTGACCAGATTACCTTTGATCAAAATTTCATTAAGTAACTTTTGTGGGGAATGTCAAGCTGCACCAAATACTTGAGTCACGTGATCATACGATGTAATTTGTAAAGGAGTAGTGATTTAAATTGTCCGTCATTTGATGTATTTTGACCTCTACTCTAAATCATGTGTCCATATGACAACGTCATAATTGACTTTTTTGTAGTCTTGATCAAGTCCTACAAGATGACACATGGTTTTGATTTTTGAGCTTATTCTAGATTTTTTTGTCATGGTTAACGTTGTTGACCCCCGTGACCCCATCGTGACCTTCGACACCAACCGGTCCAGGTCCAAAAGTTTTTCTGTGCATGTACTTGTCCTTGTGACCATTTTGGTAATCATGGGATGTTCATGTCTTAGTATTAGCATGTTGACAGAAGAAGAAAGAAACTAATCGAGACAGATCTGAACACAGTCGAGGTAAGTGACCTTTGACCCTAACATTACCTTTGATCTCAAAAATATTTTAGACATTTAGAATGTCAAAGGATCATTTCCAAATGTCCGCTCAATGGAGCATTTTGAAAGTTTGGGAACTGTGACCTCTTAATGTCCTTTGACCTCGAAAATATTTTCCACATGTTTAGAATGTATAAGCCATCATTTCTCAATTTCAGCGCAATAGGAGCATTTTGAAACTTGACCATTTGCCCTCGTAATGACCTTTGACCTCTAAAATATTTTCAACCTGTGTCGATGTCATATGGATAATTTCAGTTAAATATAGTCCATAGGAGCATTTGGAAAATTGACCTTTGACCTCTTAATGGACCTTTGACCTCTAAAATTTTCAAAATGTTTCGAATGTCATCATGATCGTTTCAGTCAAATATCAGATCAATGGGAGCATTTTCAAAATTTGACCTTGACCTCTTATGACCTTTGACCTGGAAAATATTTTCAACAGGTTTAAAAAATGTCCAAATGGATCATGTCAGCAAATTTCAGCTGCGTCTAGTATTTGTATACAAGTAAAGGGAGTTGACCTTAGTGACCCCAGATACCTTTGATCAAAATTCATAAGTAACTTTTGTAGGGGATGTTAAACTCTACCACATGCATGCGTCATGTGATCATACTATGTAAATTGTAGAAGGAGTAGTGATTTGAAGTTTACGTAATTGATGTATTTTGACCTATGACCCCTACATTCATGTGCGTCATATGACAAAGTCATAAGTGACTTTTTTTAGTGGATGACCAAGTCCTACAAGATGACAACATTAGTTTTGAGATTGCCGCTAATTCTAGATTTTTGCACAGTAAACTATACCTGCTAGTGACCCCTATCGCTGACCTTGAAACCAATCTGGTCATGTCAAAAGTTTGGGTGTTATGTATTGCCTTGGTCACCAATTTGGTCAAATATGGAATGTTGCATGTCCGAGATATTAGCATGATGAACAGAAAGAAGAAAAAGAAAGAAAGAAGAAAGAACCCGTACAGAAGAAAAAACCACAGTTCGAGTTCCTCGGACTGTGTCGAAAAAGAAACGTACAGAAGAAAAACACAGTCGGAGTTCCTCGAATGTGTAAGAAACCGTACAGAGAAAAAACCCAGTCGCGTTCTCGCGTAACAAAGAAATCACACAATACAGGAACTAGCCCGTGCTGCGCCACACGGCTAGGTTTAAATAAATACACATGGTATATCAAAACTATAGTAGAGACATCTACAGCAGTACAAATAGGCTTATGTGGGATTTACAATGTAGATAATCATCGTTATTATAGTTACAGCGGATAACGAAGGAAGACTGTTCCATATTTTGGCTGCTCTTCATATGGAAAGTACGTTTGCTTGCATTCGCTTCAAAGGTGGTCATAAAAAGGAGTTGTGGTTTGACTTCTGGTACCCTGAAACGTGGGAGGTGTGCATAAAATTATATCCTGGTCGAAAGCTGATTTTTGCAAATTCAAAATGGCCGCCAGAAATCAATCAAATAGCCTATTAGGATTCTTAAGGTCGCTTTGAATATTAAACAAAATCTAATTATAAAAATATAATTTTTTAATATAATGATATGATAAGATAAAAGCAGCACACAGATATTTAAAAATTGTATTTTATATCGTTTACTTATTTCAAATCCAAGATGGCGGCCAATATGGAAGCCAAAACATTGAAAATCTACAAAAATTCGCAATATATTGGTCGATCACCATAAATCAACCCAGCATGTCGGGAGGTAAGAAGAAAATCCCAATGGACATATAAAGTTATATCTGACATTTAATATTTATAATATGGTTAAAATTCAAAACGCGCAGATATGCTACTGAAAAGTGAAGAAACGCCATAGAATTGTTCATATATGGTAATATACAACACTACCACCAGAACTTAGACGTACAATTATGATTTAGGGGGCACATGTCATCCTGGTGCTATTACTTCAGAAGGTTGTCAAGTTTGTTTTTTCACTCGCGTTGAAATAACTCCACAAGGAATAACTTCCAATTTCTATCGCAGTCTTTTTTTCAATGGTGAGGGGTATTCTAACAGGGCCGCATATGACATATTTTGTCGAAGAATATATTGGTTCCAAATGCAAAACAGCGCCGTATGGCTACTGAACAGTGAAACACGCCTAGAAATTGTCATTATATGGTATATACAACACTCCATCTAGAATAGCTACAATTATATTCGGGGGCATAAGTATGCTGTTGCTATTACTTCAGAAGGTTTGTCAAGTTTTGGTTTTTCAATACACGTGCATAACTCCCACAAGAATAAACTTCCAACTGTCTAATCGCAGTCTTTTTTCAACTGGTAAGGGCGCTTTTTCAAATGGGCCGCCATATGAACATATTTTTCGAAGAGATGTTATAATGTTTTTTGTGCTAAAATTGTCTTTTGTAAAAAAACAACGCTAGGATGCGTAATGCATACTATTAACAGTCTACTTTAAGGGGTTTAAGGGTCACTTATGGGTTTAAGGGGTCATTAAAGATACATGATTGTGAAGCTTAGAAGAAGCCCTAGAAATAGTCCCAATGAAGGGTGAGTTTCTTTTTAACATTCTTTCTTACGGCGAAGAAATCGGGCGAATGGCGCCCCATACTATACTCAGCCACATTTAAACGTTAAATTAGACCCTCTCATTTCCACATGGAAACATAGGGTGGTGTTCCAGGGGTGGTGGAGCGCAATACTGGACTGAACGGACCCTTACATACCCATGGCCATCCACCCTTCATACAAAAAGCTCGGTTTTTACAATCAAGAGGCGGACTTCCCGTTCAAGAGCTAGTGCTTCAGGCATCCACGGCCCCAAGGACTTTACAAGGATGCCAAGGTGATTGTCGAGCTCTGTCGCGACAAGGAATGTTCATCTACGTTTACCTCGCTCGCTCGACGACTGGCTGATAACTAACTGCCCTGCCCATCCCCTCTAGTGCCTTCGCTTTTCAAATCTGGAAGACCTGCATCCTTGTCAGGTGCCTTGGATTAATCAATCAACTGGGAGGATCCGTCCTCCAACATCCCAGACCCTGCAGTTCCTGGGCTCGGTCATGGACTTTTCAGCCAGATGGAAGGTGTTCCCGATAGACAACATTCCATCGTCCTCTGGCGCACGGACCCTCCTCGCCAGGCAACTGCTCCAGCCAAATGTGTGTTACACAGCTCTTGGCCTATCGCCAGCCTCACAACATACATACAGCTTCACGTTCTAACCAAGTTCAGCTCCAAGAATAGACCACCTAGTGCTGCAACAAACTAAATGTATGATAAACCAGCAGGGAGGTAACCCCGCAACCCTTACTCTATGTCACAGACAACCAAGCTGCTTGATATGGTGCCAGCGCCACACGATTGAGCTCCAGGCAGTCCAGCTACCGGGAGCAGGCAATATTCTAGCGGATGCCCTGTCGAGAAGGGAACAACCATCCATGCCCCGACCAGTCAGGGGCTTGTCCAGTGGAATGGCACCCAACCCAACAGTGCAAGGCTGTCTTTCAAGAGACTCGAGAGCGGGCCTCTAAATGCAACCTTTTTGAAGCGGCGGGGAACAAACCAGCTCCCTCACATAACTGTTCCAGGGGATGGACAAGACGGCGTTCGCCATGGACTAATGATGATCATGCTGGGACAGGATCTCGGCATATGCGTTCCCCCCTGATAGCGATGATACCCCCTGGGTGCGGGAGAAACTCTCGAGATATCCAGCGGGTGTACCTTGCTTCTAATAGCCCACACTGGCCCAGAAGTTGTGGTTCCCGAAATTACCTTCTCTCACGGTGACGAACCGTTTTTGTAAACCTCCCCATGAGCCGAGACCCTCTTGATGAACCCGAGCAAGACCCAAGTTCCATCTAGCGACCCTTCACATGTAGACCACTCCACGTCGTTTTTTGAACAACGTCAGCATGGATTGGGCTACAGATCACTATAGAAACCACCCAGTTGAATTAAATGGGGAACACAGTGAAGAGTTGATCCGTTGTGTATCTGGAAACACAGATTGATTACACGGGGGTGGGGGGATTGGGGCCGGATCAAGATGTCACTGCAAGAATAGGCAAAGCAAGAGCACAGCTGTCATTTGACAACACACGGTCATCCAGAGAAATCATCATTTAACAAAGCTAAGTATCTTTACTCCAATGTTTACATCCATTATGATCTAATGGCTCTATTATCTATGAATCAGAAAAACTAACAGAAGATTCAGACATTCAATCAAACACAATACTAGACGAATCTTTCGTATTAGGTGGCCAGAGCAAGTTACAATGTTGACCTTTGGCAGAGAGCAGACAAGACCCATGGCAAAGCAAATCTTGAAGAAAGTGGTTCTGAATTGGAATACACTCAGAAACCGGTATCCAATATAACCTGCCATGCACTGTCAGGGACCCGCACGGGGAAAAGACCATAGAGGTGCGCCCCAGAAACACCTTGATAGGGACCACCGAGGCAGAACTGAGGAGACATGGTACCACCTGGAATAATGCAGTGAAGATGTCCCAGGTGGTATCAGATTGAATGGACACTGTCGTCGAAGCATAACCTGAACTGACATTATCAGATCCTACACGGCAGCTGCCTTTCTGAAAAGGCTGCTGCCCTGGCAGGAATGCAAGGCATCCTTCAACGAGAACGACTTACAACGTCAGCATCTGGAAGTACCCCGCATGTGCCAGGGACAACAAAGTCAATCCTTATATAAGGCCTCTTTGGGAAAATTAGCAGAGTTCCTCATGGGTCGTCAAGCACAAAAAAAGTTGCCAACGCACCCCCGTGAGGACTGCACGCACTGACGCAGCTTCGTTCAAGAATATTTCACAAGTGTCCTCCTAGGAAGTCGCTTGTCCCAGGATGGGCTTGAAAAGGACCTATGCCGCCACGCGTGGAAAAAAGGGGTGGGGGGGGGTACGCGTCATGTGTAAGTCGAATGACCCCCTTTTAACCGTCTCAATACCCAATGACCCTTTTTTCCATCTGATACCCAATGAACCCCTTTTTGCAGCCTATGCACAGAGTTGTATGGCCATACCCACATGACCCCATTTTTTAGTCAACTTTCACCTGCCATAACCGGTGCTATTGATCCCCATAACATGATAAGTGCCGATAGCCCCCTGCTTTAAGATAATGGTTTACACATCCCCATCCCTTTCAAGTGGGCCACCCGGACCCCTCGCCCTCCTGTCTTAGCCGCCGTCCGAACCTCTGGATCAAGTACACATGGAAGAACCGTACCCAGGTAGACGACGTTCCTAAATCATTATTATTATTCTCTTGCCAGAGCATTTATTTTTCTATAATTTACCCGCCACCATTTTGAAAAAAAGTGCCTCTATCGTTGAAACACGTCACTTAGAAAATTGCCATGAAGCTGATGAAAAACAATTCCTTATGAGTATATTATCAAGGCCCACATTTGAAATCACTCTCAACATATTTTCTGAAGTACTTATAAGCTTAACCTACTTTCTTCTTTAAAGTTTTATCATGTTGGCCACCATTTTTAGAAAAAAAAACGGCCTCAATTGATGAGAAAAAACTGTCATTGAGAATTTGATATTAGGCTGACGGCTGGGAAGGAAATTTTTTTTTTTTTCATTCAATATGGGTTTAATCAATTAAGGTCCCCATTGAAAACCCGGACGTAATTCAATTTTTTGAAGCACTTTATATGTGACTATTTTATTTTTTATAATTGTTTACCATTTTGGTGGTCATTTTGAAAAAAGCCGCCCTCAATCGATTGAAAAATTGCATTAGAAGTCGCAACAAGTTTGAAATCAACTCCTTATGGGTTCGATAACAAGGTCCAGTAAAATATCAGACTGGCAAAAAGTTCTGAACAGTTGAGTGGGCCCCTGACTTATAATTATCATACTGCCATTTAACAGTTGGATTGTCCTCTTATGCGCATACATTACCTGTCTTAGCCAACCTCTCTAATAATTAATATAATAAATTCACCAAAAGAGTATGTCACGGTTCTAAGTAATATGAACCTAAGGAACACCCTAATATTTGCCACAAATTTTATCATCGGCAAAACCCCGCTTTTGCCAACTGCGGCGTTCACGTCGGAACCGAGTCCAGGATTGTATTTAGGCAGTTATTCATTCAGTATAGGGGTGTTACAACATCACCTGCCTTGCAATTTGGCAGAGGAACTTGCAACATTTGTCATAGTAATGTATCCTGCAAGGACATGCATTATGGCTAGCAGATTTGAACACAGCTAATTTGCGAATTTCGGGTTTGAGATACACCATATCTAGGGGGGGACCCAGCAAATAAGCCCCCTACCTACAAACTATAAGGCTCGGCATTCTAATTGCGGGTGCGTCTGTAATTAGGCTTAGACCCATAGTTTGTTTTTTTGTAAGCAGCCTCGCAAGCTATATCCGTATATTTGTTGAGTTCCAATGTTCTCTCAAAGTTCCCTTGAATATCAATGCCCTTCTATTAAAGCAAAGCAAAATGCAGGTTGTCAAATAGTCTCAGATCTGTTTGATGGGTTGAGGCACTTGACTAAGAATGTTTCCGCCATCTGTATTGTGGTTTTTTCATCTAATAGATTGTCCATTCATTCCAAACCCAGCTTGTAAAGTTTCGCGCCGATTTTCAATCCATTTTTGATGCGAGAGCTAAAACGTGATTTTGTAAGCCCATAGAGTACTGTTTTTTAATATTGGTCGACCAAATAGGCCTTTTTCGCTCCATATCTTCCAACCAAACATCCTTTGGCTCTAAGATTTCACAGGTAGATGAGAAAAAGAGTAGCTTTCCTTCCTGTTACCAAAATGGTCGACCATTCCGGTAAAATCTGGGGCTTCGGGACGAGGCTATTAGCGATCGGGCAAGGACCTTTACAAAACGTCGTAAGTAACATCATAAAAAATGAAAAATCTTATTTTCCCTATCACTTTCAAAAATAGTTTACAAACTCTTGTAGAACTCAAGTCCTCCTTTTTGTATTATATTTAGTTTTAATTTGAAAAGTAGTACACACATATTTTTAATTTTAGCATCTCTATCAGTAAAAGTTATGTAGTGTATGTAGGTTTAGGACTTGTAATCTTAAGGCCCTGGTTCGAATCTATGTAAATTACGTGGATTAAGTTTTGCTCTATGAGATAGTAATTGGGTGACCTTAGAATGTTTACTTTACCATAAAAACAAAGTTTTATAACTGTTGAAATTTTATTTCTTCACGTTTTCCCTTATTGCCTTTTTTTCTAAAATTGTTTGCCGAAATATAACTTTTACAGCACGTGGACGTAATACCACTTTATCCTATGAGCTACAAAGTGAAATGGTGGCAGATGATATTGTAATAAGTTTAATTCTTAATATTAGTTTAAACAATATTAAGAATTAATATATTGTTTAAACAAGTTCAAAAACCACATAACGTTGAAGCTATGATTTACCCGGTATTTTACGTTCCGCTGCGATGGTTTCGTATTTTTTATTTTGCGCCATTTATTTTACATTCTGCACGTTGTGAGTCCCAGGTGCCAGTCAAATCCCTGTTTTTTTCAGGTTTATTTTAACGTGTAACCTGGTCTGGAACACCCCTGGAGCACTCATGATAATCCGGTCGACTTCGGAGTTGCCTTGGGACCGCACTCTCTCCTCTAGACCCACATCAAGAAAAAGACAGTAAAGTATAGTCAACGCAATAATTCTTGAACAAAGATAAGGGTGCTCAGAAGACTGGTGCTTCGGTCCACATACCCTAAGATCCGACGGCACTTAACCCTGTGCTACCATGTGCCATAGTATGCTCTTGCCTTGTATGGAAATGATCAACCCAATTACAAAGAAGTTGATCCAAGCGTTAAAAAAAATGCCTCCTACCCGGGTAATCACACAGATGTCCTTCGCCCAAATCCAACGGACAACTTATACATCCCGGAATTGCTCCACCATCCCACTTGCTCCACCAGACACCATTGTAGGTTAGCGAGCATGCAAGAGCGTAGCTGCTGCCAAGTATCTAATGTGAAGCACCATAGACTAGCTGCTACCACCTTACTCCAAAGAGTTTCTTAAGCAAATTCCAGTCCTGAAACAGTTTCTCTACGGAGTTAGAGAGTCGCATGCGGTTGTGGACCAAGTTCCACACGACTTTTTGATCACGCTTCCCTGGCTCCTGTTACCTCATCCTAATCCGTCCTGGGCATTATGTTTACGTTATACCACATAAGTGAGTGACATTGCGACGGTTTTCTAAATATTTCAGGTCATTTGGGGAACCATCTAACCCCCCCCCCCCAAAAAAAAAAAAATTGTAGATTTTCAATGTTTTGCTACCAATTTGGCCGCCAATCAATTGGTTTGAAAGATGCAAACAATATTAAAATACCCATTTTTTAAATGATCTGTTCTGCTTTTTCTAAATACCATTGTTTTAAAAAAATCCCTTTTTTAATATCAGCGATCTTAAAGAATCCTACTAGAGCTATTTAATAATTGGGTTTCTGGCTTTTGTTTTTGAATTTGGCAAAAATCAAGGCCTTTTCGACCAGGATTATTTTGGCACACATCCAAGTTTTGTTGCCTGGGGTTCAACAATAGTCTAAAACAGTTGAGCGATCCTCTCCAAAATTAAGTTAATACATATCTTATCCAGCTCCTAGACTATATGGGTAACACAACACCGAATCATTCATTTAAAGCAGGTCGATCGCTCTACCCCTTCCTTAACTTTTTGCTGTTCTGCCACAAATCATTGCTATAATCACAAAATCAGATTTTTTTATTTTAATATTTTTTTTAATTTAAAATATTTTTTATTTTGTTTTTAAATAGAAGTTTTCCCGAGCCCATCTTAGTCTTTAAATTAATGTGGTAATACTAGAAGAGGTGACTACAATTGTTTCTATCAATACATGAATCTTCCAATGTTAATTTTTTGCCAAACTATTTAATCATTTGAATGAGCACTTAATTTAATCATTTCAAACATTTTTATACAAATTGGAAATTCAAAATACAAAAAAACTAAAAAATTATTTTGTTATGTTTAAAAAAATTTAAAACAAATTAAAAAAAAAGGTTTTAATTAATTAAATCAACCTCTTGTAAAAAAATAATCAAAATTCAATTGATTTTGTTAAAATAATCAACACTGTATTTAAATGAATATAATTTATGTTTTTAAATAGGGAGCAAACAAGATCCTTTCTGGGCCATTCTGGTTTCCAGAGCTAGTCAAAACTGAATCGGTTTTTGAAGGCTTGGCATGGAAATATTTGCAAAAGTGCAAGAATTGGCAAGGTAAAGGCAAACAAATCCTTAAAATAATTTCCTCTTAAAATTCAAAAGTGGAAACGTTATTAATTCAGGTTGACACGGTAATGAGATCAATTGCCATAGAGTACCGAGACTTATTTAAATCGTTCCAATTGATCGATTTCAGATAATGTTCAAATACAATGTAGGCCTATGTTAAAATCCATTGTAGCTTACGTTTAAAATCAATACTATTTGTTTGTAAGCCGATTAGCAAATGAGTGGTATTTCGGTCCAGGTTTGTATAGGTAATAATGAAACTTGTATCCACATCACACCAGTTTGAGGTCCCTGGATGCCAGTTATGCTATTTAAAAAAAATGTGCAAAACTGCAAGATAAAACACACTAGTCAAGAACAAATACAAAACCAAATTTCTAAAAAATTAAAAAAAAAATGATTAAATCAATTATTTTTTTGAAAAAAATCAGTAATTAAATCGCGATTTAAATCGCCAATTTTAATCACCGTCATTTAAATCAAACAACCCTGGTTTTGAGCATACGGACAAACCATTTTACTCAACCTGGTGAGCATCCTGTTACCTTGCTGATGATAAACATTTTGCTTTATATCTTGCTCCAAAGTGATTTCTCAAAGGTCAGGTGAGTAAAATCAATTTGTCAACAGTGTGGGGGCAAACAGTGTCAGTCGAATCGCAACATGTTTCTCTCCTTTGAAAAATTTCAGGTTTGTTTGATCAATAACGTAGTATATTTTTGTATGCCCGAAAACCAGTTTATTTTTTGAATGGAACTCACGTGATATTTCGTCAATCTCATCGGAGGACTTCTTCAGAAATGGTCATCTGAGCCACTTTGATTTCCGGTTAGACTTGTTTTCCCGTCCTAAAGTGGATTATACACGTTACTGAGTAGGTAGGTTGCCCTCCTCCCTATTGAGTGTCTTGTCTCCTCTCCATCTCCTGCGAATTTCCCATCGCTTCACACGACTTCTCTAGACTTTTTATCGTGCTCCCGACCAAGGATCTTAGGATTTTCCAGTCAATGACATGGTTTTCTCTGGCTACGTGGTCGGATATAGCATATTTTGTTTACTCTTGCTCTGACACCTTTGCTTCATCAACGGGTGAAACGTTTTTCACATCGACTTTTCGAACTCTGCTTTATGCTCGCCGCCTTGTGCCAAATAAGGGGACGTTTCCCCGAGTAGCTAGATAACAATTTTGGCAAACATATTTCATATATGCAGTTTCCTGTTTTTGCTATGTCTCTTTTGTCTTTTGGGTGGACTAGGATTTGCCGTAGCGTCCGGTGGGGTTTCATGGCAGTATCCCTTAGCGTTTTGAAGATTCGTTGGGGACTCGTTTTCAGACAGTCCTTTGATGTATGGGCTGAATAAACCATGCCTTTGCTTTTTAATCACCGTGTTTTCACATTTTTGGCTTAGCTTTTCTGTTTTTTTTATTTGCTCTCCATTTGATGTTTTGCTTTGTCCATCACACCCATCAGGATAGCCACACAGTTTTTTTAAATGCCGTGCGGAATCAACATCCTGGCAAGTGATCAGATGACCAGTTCTGAAGAAGGCCTCCGAGAGGACGAAATATATCAAGTGAGTTCCATCAAAAAATAAAAATGGTTTTTGGCCAACAAATAGACTACGTTATGTTTACCAAATGGGGTTGAGCAAGAGATCTACTCAAATACAGTACAGTGTGGCTTGAGTAAGCTTGATTACCAGTGGCCGTAAGTTCCCCAGGGGGCAGGGGGAAGCTGCCCCCCCCCCCCCCCCGTGGGGAATCTTGCACCCCCTTGCCCTAAAATTAGTGATTTACATAGGCGATATACCTATACGAACAAATTTTAATATATGCTTGCCCCCCTGAAAATATATGTTCCCCCTCTGCCCCCCGAAAAGAAAAAAAAAAGAACTGTTACGCCACTGTTTATCACCCTGTTGGTAAGGGTCACGCTCACTGTTGTCGTAAAGCAGAGTAAATTTACCTCACAAATGTTGAGGGTCCAATTTGACTGCTTTTACTGAGTAAAATGTTTACTACAGGCAGAGTAAAAACTTCTGCTCACCTAACCTTTGTTGAGTCAACTTTAATCAACAGAGAAAAAATTCACATTGGGTAATGAGAAAAATATGACCTTTCTCTGATACCAAAATCTCAATTTTTTTGGTGTAATGGGGGGGGGGGGGTCCATTCCGGCCCCCCTTTTATGTAGCAAATGGTTAAAAATATTCCAACGGGGTTTTTGCTTAAATGCACTTTTCAATTAAAGCGATTTTCAAGCAAAAAAAAACCAGGGTGCTGCCATAAAGGGCAACATGTCGATCTTTATGTCATTTTCACATTGTATCCTTGAATTAAGAAAATGGCCAACATTGACGAACCTGAGACATCCGTTTTGGAAAACATCTTGATATGCTTTGCAGTGATATGGGTAGCCGAGTGCGGCAGACTATCGTTACAGGTTTAAGAAACTCTAACCGTCTGTTTGACATTCCATTGTCGGGCCAATTTGAAAGTTGTGACCTTGTAGTAATTCAGACTGATTTCCCCAGTGAAGAGTAACTGTGATTTCCTTCTAAATTCCTTCAGGAAGAGCCCCCTCTGGCATTTTGAATGCCAGCATTGTGTCTTCGATGGATAGTCTCACCGCCTTGTGACCTATAACTGCCGAGTTTTTGCGGACGACAGTATCACTACGTCGTAAGACAGCAACACTACTCTCTGAGACTCATGGCGGTCCTTTAATTTTGATCAGAAAAATGTTGTCCTATTGGGAACTATTAAGACACCAAACGATGATGTGTATGGCAAGCCAAAAAGTTCATAACGTGTTGCTTTCAGAAAACAACACGTTGCCTTTAGAAAACAATCGTTTTGCTTTGCCAACCAATCATGAAGTGAAAAAGCAGCGCATTGCTTTCAGACTACTTCGTCAAAAGCACGAACAACTTCTTTGTAATAATTACAAATGAAGAGCGCCGCTCATTAGTGAATGGTGACGTCATATGTGTGATACAGCTTGGGGAGGATTTCTGAAATTGTGCAATAGGGGTTCGTGACGTTCGGAGACTTCTTACTCAGGTGTCAAAAGAATAACGCAAAGCAATGATATGGGAAATCCTGTATGGGATCGGGCCATTGAAGCTTGAAAAAGCATTCAACATACTTTTCTGTTGGTGAATTTTGGTGTTATTTTTGTGTTAGTAAAGTTGCGCCATGATTCAATCCCAAAAATTAGGGGTGCAGGGGAGCACATCCGGCCAATTCTTAACCCCGAACCTGCAGGGGGTGGTTTCGATACTAGAGTTGGGATTTTGGAGTTTGCCGTGCTCTTGTGGAGCTCTAAGGAACCAAAAAAATCCATAATCGGCAAAATATGCCTGATGATTCTTCCCAACCATTGATGAATTCCTTCAATTTTACCATACGGCAAGCAGACATCATTTTAAGCAATTCGTTCGTGCAAACTTTTAGTTCGTAGAAGAAATTTGGAAGAAAAATGCCCTTGAAAATGCAATTTTCGCGGCCATTCAAAAATCCTAGACTGCCCGAACGTTATTTATACAAATTTAGTCTCATTCTCAAAAATTATATTTGGGGTCCTACCCACCATGACCACACCTATCGACTCCACGAGTTCCGAGAACGAACGTATACAACGTACACGAGATAAGACTGTGCTCATGCAACACAACGTAATACCCGACGTATTGACAGGATCTGCCTTATGTCAACCACTTTTTGGCTCAAGTTTCCTTTCCAAGACCTGATTTGTCATAGTTCATCGCACGTTCGTGAAGTTAATGTATAGGATTCGTTTTATGTGTGACTTTTTTGTGCACCGTTTTTTCGCACAATTATGACAGAAAATGGCCTATCATGAGCCTTTAACACCATAGAATCTAACCTTTTTCTGTGTATTTAATATAGAGTGCTAATTTCCGAATTAAAACGTCTGGTAAGAGTCCGACGTGCCGGTATATTTGTAACGCGGGCAGCCCAATCCCCACCTCCACGCGGTACCAGACGGATAGCGCAGGCTCTACTGTGTTGTTCCAGCCCGTTTTAATGCTTTGACGTATTGCTTATCCCTAGGAGCAGTACCTAGCGACTCGAGCTTTGGATCATCGCCAAGTAGCCTGCGTAAGCTAACGTGGAACGATGGGTACCAGCTTGATACGACTGTGTTTCAGCATAGACGTATACGCGTGTAGAAGTAACCATTGTCGGCGTACTCATAGTCCGGGAACAATGGTGAACAATAAGGGCAATCGATTCAGTTGACTCTTTCCGCAACAATTAGTTTCACGCTTTATTCCGTTAGCGTCTCTGGAGCCCCGGCCTATGGCACTACGGACTATATCTGCTTTCACACCGTTCACTGCCGTTCGGGAGACGTTCTTAGACGCTAGTTGGTCAAATTATAATCTCATTATAGATAGAAAAATCCGGGATGGGCTCGGCTATTGGAAGCTGAAAACAGAATTCCAACAGACTTTCCGTTGGTGAATTTTTGGTGTTGTTTTTGTGTAGTAAGTTGCGCCATGAGTCATCCAGAAATTGGGGTTGAAAAGTACTCCTAGATACTCGTATACTATGCGCGAATACTGTTACGATTGAGATGTACTATTTGTGTAGGTGTCACTTGGTCAATTCTGTAATAGTATATGAACGTTTACTATTGCTGACATTTCACATATTCATGGCTATTCCCGGCAGTGGAACGAAGTTTGTGAATTGGGAAATGCAAGGGGAGTATTGATTGCTGTCAAATTTAGCCGGAACCGTGTTTTGACTAAGGGATCAGTTTCGCGTGTCAAGCTGGTTGCATGACACGTACTATATACTCAGATTTTAACTTGCATTCGGGTTTGTGTAATAGAGGATGTGACATTTGTTTATGTTATGGCGCCCCCGTTGGTGTAAGAGAGAAACGGCTGCAAAAGCACCTATACTTTTGCAGGGGGCAATTCTGTTTTTTGCTGTAACTTTTGTTTCGAATTCATAATACTAACTTTCTTATCAAGCATAATAAGCTAATGCTACCCCTCACTTTTTCAGCATAATAAGTAATGCTACCAGCTGCAGTTGTGGACCATTTTTTTAGATCAGGAAAGATTCTGCAATAATTTAAACCAGATTTTATGTGTCTAGTCACAGACAATTCACTGTAATATTTGCCGGCAAGAAAACAAAAAGAGGGCGTCCATGATGTCAACAAGTGACGTCATAGGTCACAGCATCCTATACTGCAACTCGGTTCATTTAAACTTAGGTCAGTCAGCGTGGCTTGATTGAGAGCTTCGCTATAGATAGCCGAGGTCTTATGGTTATTTTTGCATATATAGGAAGGTATACAAATGCGCGAAATTTGCGTCTGTGACTAGCGTCGGTGACTATAATCTTTTATACAGGCATCAATAGAGTAGGTTTGTTTGTGCTCGCTGTTGTGGCTCCGAAACGATACCGTTTTTGTGTTTGAGGCAAGGACAACGTAACAGCTGCTTACATTGTATACTGATTGTGAATGAATACGTAACTGTATTGTAGTCTACATAGTTAATTGGCACACATAGCATTGTGCTGGAAAGCGCCACTTCAATCTATCAACCAACAAACAAACCTTTCCGATTACCGAGTAAGTGTTTGTTACACATGCCAAATAATCCGACCTTTTTTTCCCCCCCCCCCTGACCGTGATAATAAGTTTAATATCAATATTTTCACTCAAATTCATTGGAGCTGAAATCAACTCCCGTGTAAGTATTTTTTGGTATGAAGTACAGTAAAATGGCTATCTAATTAAACGAGGCCCGCTTGGACCTCGCGTTCAATCAGCAGGGTCACGATATTTATGGGGGCACATACACAATGGTCTGCCTATGAAAACACGTGCTTTGTGCGCTATGTTTGTAGCCTACACTCATATCTCCGGCCCTGATAGGCAATGAAAATTTTTGAATTCAGAGAATTTTGAATTCAGGGTCTTTAAAATATCTTCTTTTGAACCTACACGACAATGTTAGTTTTCTGCCAAATTAGATAAAAAAATTACACCCTGATTTTTCTAACTCATGAGCACCACAGATCAGGAATCGATGTTTCACGCAGGTTTCACAGATGTCGCCGTCATTTACCGCCACAAGCCGGTTTCTCATCCATTTTTAAATATAGTAATGGAAAAGAATACGCACATGGACAGATACCAAAAGCCCAAAATCTCTAGGGACAAATATCGCCACAAAAACTACTCACAATTTACGCTCAAAATTATAGGTTTTTCGGAACGTTATAGCGGGGTTGCAATTCCGCGGCGGAGGGATTTTGTACCTCTGTTGCCTCCCCTTATAACGCACTTGAATTTTTCATAAGGGGGACAGTACAAAATCGGCTGCCTATTGAACACGGGTTCTTTGTGCACTATGTAGCGTTCATATCATCTGCAACTGCCTTAGAGAGCAATGAATTTTGCAGGAGAGAATTTTGAATTCCTGGTCGTTAAACTTGAACCTAGATTGACATGTCAGTTTTGACAAATTGATATTTTTTAACTCCTGAGCCCCACAAATCGATGTTTACATCGTATCATACCACCAAGACGGTTTCTCATCCATTTTTAAATATGAAAATACGCGCATGAATGATACCAAAAGCAAAATTCTAGGTCAAAAATCCGCACAAAACTACACAAATTACGCTCAAATTCTAGGTTTTATAGGACTATAGCGGTTTGTTGCAATTTCCGCGGCGGAGGGATTTTGTACTGTGCGCCCGAGACTGTGCTCCCTTTTAAAAACACTTGAATTTTTAAATCATTTGAGTATCTACCACATTTGGTGTCTATTAAATGAATTTTTTTAGATATAGCGATTTGAAGTACGGGGACCATTCGATTTTTCTAAATTTACCGCTTTACACAATCTGACGTATGGCAATCAGAGTTCCTCACTGACAACAATCACCGCGTACCCCGAGTGCACCGAGTTCCGTGATAGCCCCCCCCCCCAAAATTGAACACTTTTTTTTTGTGTGATTTTCTTATTACCGTAGCAGAATAGTATATAAATGTTCTTTTTGTCCTGCATTGTTGTTTGGTTTCTTGGGCATATGTGTAGGTGTGTGTGCCTACATTGTGCGTGTATGTAAACATAATACCTAAGAATTGACAATAAATCTATTCTTTTTACAATACCCCATTTTGCACCAAGCATTGTAAAAACATTTTGGATTATTGTGCATTCTCCATTTGTAAATATATGAACTGCCCAGAGGGTATTTTCAGCATTAACTAACCATTAAAAAATTGGAAAAGGTGCAGTTGTAATTTTGAGGGGTGCAAATTTCTCGGTGTAAATTTCAAAATACTAACAATAATCAGTTTCATCATCCCATTGTGTTTCACTTCATACCAAATAACCATACACGAATGTTGAGTTGAGTCAAATATCTGTGCTTCCCAGCTGAATAAATGGTTTCCAAATACCTGTAGAATTTGGGATTAATTCTACATGTGGTCCTCCTTATAACCAAACAAATGACCGAAACAATGACACCGGAAAAGACAGCAGCAATTTGTAGTCAAGGAATTAGGGCATGAAAAAGTCTTATTTTTTCGGGGGATAGCTAGCTGCCAATTTTCAAAAATGTTGTATTACATGGTGCCTAGGGGGGGTTGTCCGTCCCAAGAAAAACACTTTCCTGAGGGAATTTTCAAATGAAACTCATGCAACCTTTGAGGGGTCATAAGACAAGAACCAAAGGCCGCAGTTACAAATGAGTTCAGGTTTATCGTTGGAAATTAGGGGGAAATCATTGTTTCGAAATGCGTCAAAAAATCGCAGAAAATTGTAACATTGTGTTTCCACGACTCGACTTCGACAGCATACATTGTAAATCATTTTGATGTTATATCTACTCTAGAAATGGACCAATTTACACATATTAGTCCATGAGCCCGTTCTGTACGGGCACTTTAAAATTCGGAGTTTGTTGACAACCACCCAAATTATTACACAATTGCCACAGCACGGAGAGAGTTTGAGAGTTAATTTTCCAATATATCATTTCCCAAGGGGGTGTCCACCTGACTAGGATTATGTATGTTTCCGCCCCGAAAAGTTGAACAATAGCTCATACTGCCTATTTCACAATGGCCCGCCATAGTTTTATGAAAAAAATGTATTTGTAGTTTAATTATAGATAGGAACTTTAGCCCGGACTAAACGAAATAAAGTTTACCTTCCTGAAGATGGGCTTAAACATTTAGGCCTCTAAGGTCCAATATGGCCGCCGGTAGGAGCATGTTTTGTTAAATGTACTAAAAAATTGGCAAATTGATGGGGGTTTAAGAATGACAAGTAATATTTTGAGAGCACAAAAAGAGAATTAATGACATTTGTATATTGCGGACATGATCTTCACTCACGATGGCGGTCGGTTTATACCGCTCCGATTGACTCTAAATCAATCCAGAAGAAAAATACACCTGCACATCTTTGTTTCGACATAATAATAACCATACAGGAAAACTATTTATAACATTTTTTCCGCAATTTCTCTTATACTCTGGACATTGCAGATAGCACGAAACGCTAGTTGACGCTGGGAAGGAAGATGATCTCGGCAGTTGAGAGGAAGGAGCCGGTGGTACAAGTCATAAACACAGGTATAGCACTTATGTGCTAGAGACAAAGAAAGTTTAGGTCACCAATTTTTGTACATTTTCCTTCTCCATATAGACAAATTTTTCACTCTCATAAGCATATTTTTTATTTTACTGGGAAACACCTATGACGTCCCTGGAGTAGCCCTTAAAATCACCAGTCCACAACATTTATTATATTTTATTATCGTTGAAATGAATGTTATCTAGGAATTAGTATATAGTCGTTTAAAAATGCGCTATATGGCCCACGTATTAACCAGCTAAATGACAGCACTCTCTAGGACAAGTCAATACCCCCCTTTAATATTTTTTTTACATCTTGGAATGATTTAGGGTCATTCTTAGAAAAGTGTTGTTAATAAACCCATCGAAAACATGGGTAGGGCTTGCCTTTTTTCCTGATTACGTAACTAGAGCGATTATTATCATCGACCATCTTTAAAAACAAGCATGTACGTAAAAATAACATACCATAAATATTTTTGGAGCTCCCCAAAAATATTACCCAGGTTAATCCAACAATTTGCCATTTTAAGGGGTTTGACGTGTTAGCGATCTACCTCGATAAAATTTTCCAGAATTCACATATATGTTATTTACAACGGTGCTGATTAAGAATCTGAAATAAAAATGGGGTCACCGACTTTTTTTTGAGCTAGCCCAAATAAAAAAGATATGTTGTCACTTGGACCAATCTTTGGACGTCTAGATGCATAGCCCCCCTTTAGGGAGTTAAAAACTTGATTTGCGTAGTCGTGTAAAATTTGCTATTTGTAATGAAATTACAATGGCGGTTTTTACATAAAACATGGCGAGCGCATTTTGAAATGGGTCAGGAACAACGCTGAACGTGTCAGCTTGTCTCGGCGGGGCGGAACCTACCACCTCTTCTAGTCGGAGGGGACTCCCCTTCCAGAGGTGAATATATGGGAAAATTAATTACTCACAGTTGGGGCAGTCGAACAGAAAATCCGATGATTGGCAGCTAATGGACTTATTTGAGACACAAACAACCCTTTTGTACATTCGAGTTTTTTTGTGGGGGCAGTAATTACGACATGTATTTGTACAGCAATGGCAAGCAGTCGCTCGATGATGAAATATTGCTTCTTTTCAGCACATATAGGGGTTAATTATTTTTCTGATTTATATAATTTTGCTTCTGCATATGAACATACAATAACAGAAAATATTTCTAGGCAAAGGGTTTGCTAATTTATATTTTTAAATCACACCCCGTTGGGTCTAGGGAGCGGTTCTAGTACCCAATTAATTATCTCAGTAACGGCAAGAATTTTAATAAATATTTTTTGGAAAGAAGCGCAATTGATAGTTCAAATTACAAAAAAAAATATTTTTCTCGATGGAAATCACCTGACAAGCAAAATCTTAGGTACCATGAATCCCCTCCCCCCCAACCTAGGCACTCAAACATTGTGTAAGAACTTCAATTTCAGTGTATTCCTGGTTGGTACTTTTTTTGCCCAATCTGACTGAGGGATACCAACCCACTTGTAGTTAAGCTCTTGCACTTTCACGTGTGTTTTTATAATGCATCTAGGCACTTGCATTGTTTCTTGCAAATGTGAAATGTCAGAATTGATCATTTTTCCTAGTGTTTGAGTCCTTGGGCTGCTAGCATATACCATGCATGTGCATTATCTCAACAGGTGGTTAAAAGTGGGTAACCCAATTGACAACCCCCCCCCACTTTATTCCATCAAAATTGAGTTTCTGTATCAGAATCATATTTTTCTCATTGCTCAGTGAAATTTAAGGCGTAGGAAATGTTTCCTTTTTGATGTCATGATGAAAATGGGTCTCAAACTGTGGTTGACCACATGAATTACATACACTTTCCTCCTTTGACCACATTTTTTGTTTATACTATCCACCGGGTGGAGACCGATTTAACTCAGAGTTTGTAACCAGATGCTTTTTTGTCGTATCTGCTTCCATGGAGGAAAAACATCTAAATCGGAACCATGACGAGACCTTTAAAAGGTTGGATGGCGACGACAGCTCGAAGCTCCAATTTTACAAGGCACACAGCGCGACCGCCGGCACATCGTGAATATAGTAGTAGTCGCCCATTGATTCCATTTTTTATCAGAGGACTAGGGAA